>JAHWFP010057676.1:93536-122879 GCA_023313725.1 Lithobius niger
TGTCTTCTGTTGTGAAAGTGTGCGTTTTTCTGGTGACTTTTGTTCGTTTATAATGGAGTTTCACAGTACGAAATCTAACGATCTTTTTCGAGATCTCTAGACAGATTGTTTCGCCCTTGTTTGGGCTCGTCAGTAGAGAATACTTTGTGGATGAGAGCTAGGCTACGCTTGCTAGGGCAAATGACAATGGCGAAACTAATACGGTTTCGCCATTAGCTTTACAGTACCTTGCGTACATTGTAAATCAGACAACATCTGGAAGGGTTAAAGTGGTCTATGACAGCTTAAGAGATCGGATATGGAATGCGTTCTTTCGAGTGTTGGTTTGCTATGTGAAAGGTAGTGTTCATAGTGCTTTCAGAAATTGATTTCAAAAATAAAATTGATCAATATTTAAAGGTGGTTCGGTTAGTATTAAATGAAAATTACTAAATGTTTAATCCTCAAAAAGACGATTATCATTTAAACGATTAATCGGCATAACCCTTATCTTTAGTTGCCTGTCACTAGTGGTAAAGCCATCATACATATGGGTGATTGCCCTAGGTGGCTTCGCTTACTCAAGGCCTGGTCGGTTTTTTTTTTGTTTAACTGAACCCTACTTACTACTCATTTTTTTTTGGTCTTTTTTGTCTTTTTTTTTTTTGGCACTGAATTCTACTGCGCACTTTTTTATGTCTTTTAAAGTCTGTAGTAGATTTTGTATGTGCAGTTTCCTCCCCTCTTCCATTATATTTCCCATTCCCACGATAGCGACACCGTACTTTTTTAGTTTTGTGCTGAATCCTGTTGCACCTCTTTTGCATTTTTTGTCTTTCTCATCGATAGCAGTCATAGTAGTCGATGCAGCATTGCTTCCTGCGACACATACATATTTTCGTTTTATCTTGATTCTCAGTCCAGCCTGATTACTTCATGAAGCCAAGTGCAATGCAACACGGAGAAGACATTTGTGTATGGTTTTGGTTCATGTTTATAAAGACATTGTTGTGTGGTGCATTGTTGTACAGCATTACTTCCTGACATATACTTTTCCATTGCTACGAAAATATACATTACCTGTAAAGTTTAGCATTTTTATTCTCAAATGTATTTTCCCTCTAGAGATTTAATTAAATTAGCCAATCACCAGCTCGCTATCCCCAGGTGCGGGCGTGCAATTTCCTCCAAAAGCGTGTTAGTCATTTTTTATTCTCTGGCACCCTTCTTGCCCTGATGTGTGCTCTTTACATCCTCCTGTTCACTGCGTGAACGAAAGTAAATGAAAGGAAGACAAGAGTTAAGACTAGCCTTGTGATGGCGCAAGAGCGTGGCTCCCATAGGAAACTGGTGTGCATGCCAAACTACTTGACTAGGAGCTAGCTATCGGAGCGGGGTTATGCACCCCGTTCCCCTACACACGGGTTCAGTGAATACGACAGATTGAGTAACAAGTTGTAAGCTCTGTTACAGACATAAACAGGAAGTACAAGCCACTAGATAATAACGCCACAGGCAGCGAGCAAATACAACGAAGGGCTTGCGTCCATTACGGAGGCAAAACCTCGAACACTTCAGTCATCCTCAAGAAAATGGAGAGTTACACTTCATATAATTACAATCCTCAACATTGGCTAAAATGGCAGAATTAGCCATTAGTAAAATTCACCAGCCATACCCCCCCTCCCTACGATTATATAACAAGCTACTCAAATTAGTTTTTGCAAAACACATGAAACAGCAAGATAGAAAACTCTAGAACAATAAGACTCGTGCCAGCAAGCCTCTAACAAATGTACATTTCATAATTCAAAATTTCTATCAAATTCTTTTGTTTTTGAAGTACAAATTTTTTTATCAAATAAAATTTTTTTAGTTAGCAAAAACTCTCGAACACACAGTATGGTGTTAACAAACACATAAAATTCGTCGAAATAAAGCCGAAGGAGTAAAGAAAAAAAAAAAACATATGACCCACCCAAATGTCACAACAACCGTATGCAATCACAAATGTAACTTGGGCAGCTTTCGTCGAACGCCGCTCAAGTTAAATTCCGTGTGTAAGAATCCCTCTCCGCCAGTTGGCTCTGTCTCTCGTGACTCGCTTCGTGCCGTCCTGTCTCCCAACAAGCTTTCATCAACCTTTTCCAGACTTTCTTGCCACGACCAATCGATATGATCGGCGGCTTTGGTCTCCATGGATGACATCGGCGAAATGCCGGACTACGAAATCGTCTAAAAGCGGCTTGCCACAGTTCGTTGTGCATTGACTGGCAACAGCTTCTCACTGCTTCCTTCTGCCTGTCTACCCATGGACCCCGACAACTCTGCCGCCAACTCGCCTATGGCTCCTGTCGGCCCTTGCTTGTCAACTGCAGTCCCCGGTCAACCATCAACGTCGAAGGCGAAGACCTTTGATGACTTTTTTTCACTGATCTAATTATCACCTGAATAGATGTTGTCTGTAAACCGGAACTTGAATCCAGTTCACGAATTCTTCACAAGTCTTGCACAACAATCTTCAACATCGATTGCGAACCAGGAGTCGTTGCAACAGCAACTATGTGATGTAAAGTCAAAATATTCCAAACTCAAGTCGATAATGAAAGCCGATGGTGGGGTAATTACCAGCTTTCCCATAGACATTTCGCCATTCTGGTGGACCCTTTGATCTTTGTCCATTCTAACAACCAAACTCGTCAACATGCGTCGAACAAGAAAGCAATGGCTCATGCTTTGGATGGACAATGATGGGCCGCTTTCGAAGGACGACATTAATGAGCTTTTTGACCGAGCTAAGAACAACAGCAAACCACCCGCTCCAATGTTCTCGGCATTCTGATTCATCCGAATCCGACGATGATTGGACGATGCCCGTCGGTAGTTACTTATGTTCAAAAGTGAATCGACCATAACATTGACGACAACTCACCCAATGATTCAAAACGAAAGCGATAGACTCATCAAGTGACGAAAGGTAACAGCATCTGAGTGAGAGAAATGAAAGTGGGGATAAATACTCGAAAGATGAGCATTGAAGGATCAGAAGAATGGATGACGAAAATGATAATTCAAACACCATACGAAAAACCGACACAAAATCCGAATCGGTTTCGGTTTTCAGTAAAAACCGAAAGTTCGGTTTCGGTTACTGACCCATCCCTAACACACAATCTGCATTTTTAATGGCTGAGTCAAAACTTGATTTTGGAACAAGTATGCGGATGCAGATACCAAAGAAAGTTGAGGTGCAGTCATCCATCCTAAAGGATAACAACAAAATTTTACGACTTGGTTTTAGAGTCGGGTCACAAGCTGATGTCTCAAAACTGCAACCAACGCTCTTTGCAAGAAACTCTCAACTGAAACGGACCCACACGCAGCTAAACATTTGGGTGTTTCTTATTAATGAAGTCTTCAAGAAAACCTGCTTCGCCATTTTTCACTCTATAAATTGGATAACAAGAGCCTTTTCAACTCCACGCTTTTGTTACGAGACTTAGCCCTACTACAATCGGCATCCAATTTGAATGATTCCCCAAAGCAACGACTTTGCAACCAGCCCATCCATGAGACTGAAACTTTGTTCAAAGTTCTAATTCCCATGTTGGCCCCTCATCTCGACGTTGCTTGGAAGCCAAAAGATGAGAAACCAAAACGGCAATTTCAACGTTTCGACAAACAGCCATTTAAGCCTTTCTCAAAACATTGTTTCAAGAACGACTGGCACAAACTAAGAACCAATCCTCCCAAGATGGTTTCAACTCAAATCAAAACAACAACCATCAGTCCTTTCGAGGGAATCATCCTTTCGAGGTAGAGGTGGCGGCAAGAATCACAGCTTCGCAACCGGACAAAGGAAATATTACTCCTTATCTGACTTCCCAGCTCAAGACAATGACTGGGAAGTCAAATGGCCACAAACAATCCCTGTAGGAGGTGGCCTCAGACATCATCTGCCCTTTTAGGGAAGAAATACAGCAAATCCTTAGATCCTCTCAACAATCGGCCTAGGCTTCAAACCATTGTTCAAAAGCAATCCAGCGCTGATATCTCCTCCACCTTGGGAATTCGCAACACACCTTCAGAGAATCTTTCAAACGAAATTGAAGAACTGTTAAGGAAAGAAGCCATAGCAGAAAGCAAAGCCCCTTTGCGCCTGGGCCGGGCCTTTACAGCTCAAGTCTTTCTAAGGCCCAAAAAGTCGGGAGAAAAGAGATTAATTTTCAACCTAAGCCAAGCTGTTCTATTTCAAGCACTTCAGCCAGACTTAATCTTTCTAACGGATGCATCAATGGAGGGTTAGGGTGCTCACATCGGGGGCTATAAGGCCTCAGGTCTGTGGACAAGAGAAGAATTGGACCACATAAACGTTCTGGAACGCACGGCTGTCTTCAAAGCCCTCAACCATTTCCAGAACATAGCTTCAGGGAGCAGGTAGACAACACCACAGCAATAGCTTATCTGTGGAAAGGAGGCGGAACAAAGTCCAAAAACCGTCAAAACATAACCTCGGAGATTTTCAAGCTTTGCATTCAGTTAAATACGACTCTCCTTTCTCTTTACTTTCCAGGAAATTGGAACGTCATCGCAGACTCCCTCTTGAGAAGGCACAAACCAACTATAGGAGAGTGAACTCTCGAAGCATCCTTCTGCAAATATCTATTCGCCACTTGGGGACCTCCAATGGTAGACCTGTTTACCACAAGGTACAATGTGAGACTTTCCCAGTTCATCAGCCCAGTCCCAGATGATCATGCTTGTGCAGTGGACGCCTTGTCAACACCTTGGATAAGCTACTTCAGATACATGTTCCTACGATTCAAGTTTAACCACAGATCCTGCAGAAAATAGAAACAGCACAAGGCCTATTTATTTTAATAGCTCTGAATTAGTCTGCTGTACTTCCCTCGATCAACTCCTACAACTTCAATAGACAAGCCAAGGAGTCTGTCAGAAACTTAAAACCTTCTATCCCCCAAAAAAGGAGGTTTACACCACCCAACGCTTTGAAACTACACGGTAACTATTATCAACAGACTTCTCAAGGAGGCAGGAATTCTTGAAGACAAGTCACGAGAATTGCAAGCAAAGCAATCAGAGACTCCACTAAAAGAATTTACGACAGCCTGTTGTGATTTTACTTCACTTTACGTCCGATTACGGGTTGGTTTCTCTGTCGTATATTTGAAGGATAGGAGCGATGGTCTGCTTTGGCTGCCACCATCTACTTGGCATTACAAGTTGCGTTGTCAACCCAGCTACTTCACCTCTTCCATGTAGTGCAGTCATACACGATACTTTATGTACAACTATTTATTTACACACTACATATTTACATCAACGATCCAAACATCTCACTAGCCAAACGCAGAATGGATAAAGTTTTCTAACAAGCTTTCTCTTTTATCCCCCAAAGAAGACCCTCCCATAAGACCCTCATAGGTGTTCCTTTTTTAGTCCAAGATCTTTTAAGCAATAACAATCCTTCAAAAACAGCCCTGTACCCACTGAACTGGATAATGAGTTCACTTTTGTTGTCTATCGCACAAGACATCTCTTGAGGTGGACAAAGGGTTTCTATTTGTGACCCACATTTTCAGTCCCCTTTCCATATGAGGTTATCTGATAAATGTTTCTGTTTTTAAACGGCCTTGACTTGCACAGGTAAACGGAGCACAAAAGAGTATTTTTTTCTTTTGAATTTAGCACAGCAGAAAACTCTCAATATACGGATTTTTAATTTTCCACACGCACACATAACAGATCCCCGGGCCAAATCACTCCGTTATTATGGGTAATGTCACTCCATCTTGCCAATTGCCAGAATAATGGATTACTCCAAAAAAATCCTCAGTTCTGTCATTCCAACATCACAAAACACAGTTCAGGCATGACACAAAGATCAGTTCTTCTATCACTACCTTCTAAAAGCAGCTACTTACAAGCATTGTTCAATAAATGTGCAAGTAAAAAAAATTACATGTGGTATTCCCACATGACAATACATGCATTTGCCCAACACCAAAAAAAATCTAGAATTACTATTTATCTCTTGATACAATTAAGCTAAAACAGACAAACTTACTGAAGTCACTTTTCTTAAATTACTCTGTAATTAAAGCACCCTTCAGTTCCGATTTATCTACGATTTATCACAGATCTACAACTGCTGAGATCATTCATGAAAGCCAACTCAGGAGTTTGGTTAGTATTGACAAAATGTTAGCACAACAATATGGCCTCAATTTAATCACAACTACGCACTTATTTACAAAGGTTGGAATACGACGTATCAATGACTACACTGCATTAGACATCCCTTAGCTGAGTTAATCTGACTCTCTTTTCAATCACACAACACAACAATTTAGGTACTTGCGCCCACGATCAAATACCATTTTTGCATCCCCGGGTCAGACTGTAATTTGGCCTGACTTGGCCAAATCATCATACTTCCCATGACTAATAACGCCTTTCCCTTTACAATGGCTGCTGCATTTTACTGCTTGATCTACAAACCTATAGTTTTGACCTGTTAATTTTGATACAATCTTCTTACTACTGCACTTTAACCCTTTTTGCCTCGACATTAATGCTTGTTTTTTTGCCTTAATGCTACAACTTCTCTTGATACAGTTTTTCATACATGCATTATTCATATGTGCATTTATCATCATTTTAACACTGCCTACTGGTGTTTTCTTCATCAGTTGACTAAACTGACGTTTAGCAATTCGATTTACCATGTTAATATTGTGCCAGGTTCCTCTTTTAAAGTAACCTTTCCTTGTAAAAGTATAACCATTTTTCATCCGTCTCATTCTTACCTTAGGCTGACACAACACTGATAGTCCTAATAATTTAGACCTACGCACCAATTTCACAACACGCTCACCTTTATTTCCCTGACTTGTTTGGCTACCCCTTGTTTGGCTACCATTTTATTAAGCCCTTTATCCCTTCGGATAGCTAGATCACTATTTGAATTCTTCCCTTCTAAATCTTCAAATGGTTTATTTATTTTAGCTTCTACAGGCCTCTTAAATTTGTCCTCCATTATGTCTGAGTTTAGCCTCTGTTCTGACCTACTCGTGTACCTCACATTTTTGTTCGTTTTGTTTACACTTTCACTCGTGTACGTGACCTCAAACATGTCTCCATAATTAACAATATACTTTCCCTCTATCTGCGAGTTCACCGATTGTCCTTTTCGATTATCTACCCTTTTATCTACAGTTCCCATCTTTGCAAAGCAGGAGCCGTCTACTTCTTCCCCTCCCATGCTTTCACTCACAGCAGGTCGATTTATGTCCAATTTGGGGAATAGGATTTCACCCTCCACCTGATTATCCGTAGCCCCAGTTTTTAATAGTACTGAGTTGTCACTGAAGTTTGACCTACACCCACTTATTTTACCATCACTTTTGTTTATTTTATCATCCATATTGTCATCTCCAGCGCTTACGCAAGTAGACACAATATTCGATTCTAAAACTACACCTCCCAGCAATACCTTAGTTTCAGGTTTAACACTACTTTCAATGACTATTGACGAAACTTCATTAGCCACTCCACCCTCCTCACCAATAATAACATTAGGAAATAAGATAGGAGAATCACTGTCGCCCAAACTCAAGACCTCGGTGTCAATATTTCTAGGAATGATTTCCAGGCATTTTCTTTCAAGACTTACAGACCCCCAGTTTGTGATAAGCTTATCAGCTTCCCTCCTTTGGCTTACTACTTGTGGCTCAACCTTAAAGCATGCATTAGCGCAAGTTCCCCTAATTTCACTTAACACTTTATCATTTATCTGCCCAGTCTTCGACCCTGTTATACCATTTACAGAATGTATTTCTTTAGCAGCCTTTGTTTCGTTTAATAATGCCATTGTTCTATTTGACAGAATGTAGTTTAACCCTCTAGGTAACATATCTGTAACGCCTGCCTTCGTCGTAACTTTGCCAAAATCTCCCTCCAAAATTATCTCGGCAACAGGCACACTTAATGGATCCCTACTTAGCGCTGCTTGTAACCTGACTGTTTCCCCAGTATACCTACTTGCACCCACATATGCAGAATGACATACATCATACGAAGCTTCACTGTCCCGTAGCGTATTTAAATCATACCCATTTACCTTGATAGGAAACATATACGGCTTTAAGTGTTTATTTGTTGTTTCATTAACATTTACACAAAAAAATGGGACTTCTGGAGGCTCTCTTTCAGGGCATGAGGCCTGAAATTGATTTAAATATCCACAGGTCCAACAAGTACGTGGCATCCTTCTGTTAAAAGCTCTGTGGCTATCATCATTATGCTCTGATTTAGTTTCGGCCCTATTATCAGGTTTATTTATGTTCGGAGTTTGGGTAACATTTTGGTTTTCGGCTGGCTTGCTTTCAACTTGTGCATTTTCCAACCTTTCCCTTTCTTGCGTATTGTTAGTCCAAAACCAAAACCTCATACCTGGCCTGAATCCTTGTTTAGTGCCACTATTATTATTCCCATTGTTAGACTGTTCCCATTATTGTTCCCATTGTCAGATGCGACCCCCTTCAGTGGTCTATTTGAAGCATACTCATCACATACTGCTGTTGCTTCATCTAACATCTTTACCTTAAATGCTCTGTCTTGAACATCAATCTAACAGTATCTGGAACACTACGAAAGAATTGTTCAACCAACAACACCTCCATTGTTTCATTATATTTTTCATACACTTCTGCAGCCTTTAACCACTGCACAAAATTAGACTTGATTGAATAACTTAATTCTGAGTACGCCATTGCATCAGTTAATTTACATGCTCGAAATCGTTTACGAAATGTCTCTGCATTAATCATGTACTTTTTTAGCAAACTCTCCTTAACCTTAACATAATTTTGGAATTCTAGCTAAAACTTCAAAAGCTGAACCTGGCAACAACGAAATCAATCTACATGCCCAAGTTGATTCGTCAAGCTTTAACTGCCGGCACAAATGCTCAAAATTAATTAGGTACAACCCCATTGTCATCCCCTACTTTAAATTTTGTCAGCGTCCGCAGTGGATCAAAATTCAGCTGACATTGTCTGCTTGACTCAAATTCGCGTTGACAGTCTTATTCGTCATTGCTAATTCATGCGCACGCTGTGCTTCTTGGTTTGCAATTACCTTTAATTCATGAGCACGTGCTTCTGCTTTATCTTTACGTGCTTCTTTCTCCCTTGCCTTTTCGGCCTCCACTTCATTACAGAAGTCAAAAACATCATCCATACTGATCGAATTATCAACAATAGCTTGTTTTAACTCGTCAATCATATCTGTTTTTTTAGATTTAGTCAAAGTGACATTAAATTCATTTGCCAATTCCTTAAGATGGCTTCTCGTGAAATATTCCCAGTCGAAATCCCCCATTTTTCCTTTACTTTACTCCAGTAAAATTTGATGCCCCGTGAAAACAATTAAAAACAAACTACACACAACAATAAGTAATATGTAACTTCAGACTGTTTAGTCTGTTCGCCAATCGTACGCTACACAACAGGTTTACAACTAACTGCTTACTCCCACTATTACCTCTTTAATTGTCACGTGAAAATACAACTGCTTCACTTGCACCCAAATTAAACAATAATGTCAATAAAGTAAGCATCTATTTACATCCAGGATTTTCTTCGACAATGCTGCACACGCCCACTTGCTTTGCCTCGTAGAACGACAGGTTAGCTTGATGTTGGTAGCCTTGGTAACGAATGTTGGTCAGCTTGGCCTCGGCGGTCTGCCTTTTCACGGTGTTTGGCCTCACTCGGTTCTTGGAGCTCGCTTTAACTCTCGTGAAAAGTCTCTGCAGGCTTGAGTCGTTTTTCACTCTGTTGCGTTATCCCAAACGCAGTGCCAGCCACTGTTGTGATTTTACTTCACTTGACGTCCGATTACGGGTTGGTTTCTCTTGTCGTATATTTGAAGGATAGGAGCGATGGTCTGCTTTGGCTGCCACCATCTACTTGGCATTACAAGTTGCGTTGTCAACCCAGCTACTTCACCTCTTCCATGTAGTGCAGTCATACACGATACTTTATGTACAACTATTTATTTACACACTACATATTTACATCAACGATCCAAACATCTCACTAGCCAAACACAGAATGGATAAAGTTTTCTAACAAGCTTTCACTTTTATCCCCCAAACAAGACCCTCCCACAAGACCCTCATAGGTGTTCCTTTTTTAGTCCAAGGTCTTTTAAGCAATAACAATCCTTCAATTACAGCCCTGTACCCACTGAACTGGATAATGAGTTCACTTTTGCTGTCTATCGCACAAGACATCTCTTGAGGTGGACAAAGGGTTTCTATTTGTGACCCACATTTTCAGTCCCCTTTCCAGATGAAGTTATCTGATAAATGTTTCTGTTTTTAAACGGCCTTGATTTGCACAGGTAAACAGAGCACAAAAGAGTATTTTTTTCTTTTGAATTTAGCACAGCAGAAAACTCTCAATATACGGATTTTTGATTTTCCACACGCACACATAACAAGCCACTGGAAGAGTTTTTTTTTTATTGGTGTCACCTGGCTTTCCTGACTTACTGAGCTACCTAACAGACAGACCTCTTTAACTCGGGCTTAAAATGATCCACCATTGTAGTATACCGCTATTCTCTAAACTCGGTTTTTTAAGCCGCCGGAAGAGAAGAATTATTGCATTGCAAGTCTTATAAAATCCTTCGAAATTGAAAGACCTGCAAACCAGCAGACTCTTCCCAGACTGTGACCTCTTCCTGGTTCTGAGTTCACTCATGAATGAGCCTTACGAACCCTTGGCTAACTGTAACCGTCTTATTGATCACGTTGGTCTCAAGCTTACAATGCAGAGAAGTACAAGCCCTCTCAGTGGACCCTGCCTGCTTGTTCTTCCTGGAAGACTTTTAACTAACACTAACACCAAAAGGATCGTTCAGAGCAAAAACTCAGAAACTGAACGAGCCCTCAAAGCTAATATTCATCCCAGCTCTCACCACGATCACAGGAGAGGAGCTGGAAAGACTTCTTTGCCCCGTTCGGGCATTAAGATTTTACTTGAAAAGAACTGAAAGCAATGAAATTCGGAAAAAGGATAAAATCAACTCTTTCTGCCGTTCAAAAAAAAAACTTTGGTGTACCACACTTGCAATAATGATAGCCAGCTGTAGCCAGACCATAATAGTGAAGGCTTAGGCTGCTAAAAATTAATTATGTGGTTCTTGGGAGTGGTACTAAAAAAAACGATGCGAGCGAGCGGTATTTTTTTTAAGTTTTATTCATGCTTTTTCAGATGCGAGCGAAGGCTTTTTTTTTTACCAAACAAAACGAAATCGGTAGCTTGCATGTTGTAGAGTACAATATCTATGTTTTAATGCCAGGATCAGCGTGCAAAAGTTGCACATTGTTAAAAGTCATACTTTAGATTCAATTTTTTAGTTGTGACATGCCTCTGTGAGACAATCCTTAGGCAATCATTTGAATGGAGCAAAGAGCTCATGTGTTCATCAGCTCCATGTAGTGTTTGGTGAAAGTGCTGATGCGTGATGGGTACTATTTTTTTAGACAGTGTCATAAAAAAAGTTTCATGCTCTAAGAAAAAACCCACGCGTGCCCTCCTGAAAACCACTTAATTAATTTTTAGTTGCCTTATGAAGCATCTGTCATCTGTCACGACAGTAACACCAGAGTCACAGCACACGAGCCAAGAGCGCATCTCCACTTCTTAGGCCTGCCACAGTGGCATCCCCATTCCCGAGATCCTGCAGGCAGCATTGTGGAGAATGATCAGTCTTCAGTTCCCACTTCTTCAGGGACATGACACGCATACACATGGACTAGACAATCTGGGACCCATCATCACAGCCAGAAGTGTTGTCCAGCCCCCTAACTCAGCACAGCCAGAAAGAAGTGTTGTCCAGCCCCCTAACTGTGCACAAAAGATGGAGTTTACAAACAAAAATCCTTTTCAGGGCCACCAAATCTGAAGAGAGATCCTGAAGCCTGTTTTGATTATTTTAACTTTGTGCTAAGTCTGTGACTTTTGGGGAACCAGCTCCTAATCTCCTGAGGAATCTGTTCGGGGTGCCCAGAGGTCTACTGTAAATGCTAAAATTTATAGGTAATGTATATTTTCTTAGCAATAGAATGAGAGAATTGGCTCGGCGGCAGCAAAATTCTGTTTCTGTTGCTTAAAACGAAAATGTAGATTACCTGTACCCACCCTACCTCCCCTCTTGAGTCACCACCATGACATAATAAGAGGAAAATAAAAGATTACTATAACACACGGTTGGCACTTAAATCCTTTTGGAGGAAAGTGCAGACCCACACTTCAGGGTTAGCGAGCTGGCACTTAGCTAATTTATTTAAAGCTCTAAGCAGAGGGAAAATGCATTTGAGAATAAAAATGCTAAAATTAACAGGTAATGTGCATTTTCGTTTTAATCAATGGAAGCAGAATTTAACCGCGGCCGTGGCAATTCTCCTTTTATCCCTTTAGGGGAAAAGAAATTATTTTTAGTATTGTCAAAGCATTGTTAAAATATTGTTTAATCCTACTACTGCATATTTTTTCAACTCAGTCCTAGCTGATTATGATGTAGATAGCCTACTTTGCAAAAATGGTGGAGTACGTTTTTTAAAGAATCATTTAGTTCTTGTAAATTATGTTTGTATGTTTGTTGTTTAAGTACCGTAAATCGCCTAATAAATACCCTACCTTTGCTAACGCCCCCCCCCCCAAATACGTTAAGATCAGAAATCGTGTAGTAGCTTTATTAACACCTCTACCCCCCCCCCATACCCAACCGGTTTTTTTGTAGTCAGTAGCTTCAAACGTTCAGTGAAATCAACGTTTATTCCTTTAAATCTTGGTTTTTCTGCAGCAAAATTAACGAAAAGATTCATAAAATTAACAAAATCATTATTTAATCCAACACGATTCACAGGACTGTTTATAATCACAGAAAATTAACCAATAGTAGGCCTATGCGATCGATCATTGATGTGCGAAATGTAGATTCATTCAAGCGAAAACGCTATACCTGTTTTTCATTTATTCTCAAATTTAGTTTATTAGATTGTCCTCCTTCCAATATCTAACATAATTCAAAGTTAAAAATAATTTTTAACCATGAACAACCTTCAAAACATACGTGATTCACCACCGACAAACGCGTGTGTTGACGCATTTATCATATCAGTTTCTGTTATCTCAGAAGTGAAATTCCGGCGTAAAGTGGACGCGTAGGTTTGGACGCGTGGAGCCTCGGTAGTGGACGCGAGAAACCACCACAGGAGTAGATATCTACTCCTATGGTTCCACGTGTCCAGACTCTGTAAGCACTTGAAACATCCAGTCCACCGCGTCTGTTATGACTTATGACTTTAGTCAGCTTGGCACTTTCCGGTTGTGAATCGCGTGTCTGTTTTGAAGGTTGGTGATGGTTAGAAATTAATTTGTAACTTTGAATTAGGTTAGATATTAGATACGCGTGGGAGATGGACGATCTAATAAACAAAATTTGTGATTACCGCCGTTAATGCTAGATTGAACCCAGATCACATTCGTGAATGATCAACTTTTCCACGATGGATTTAAGCCGAAAAGCCCACCCCAAAAAATACGTTAGGCCAGAAATCTTGTAGTAGCCTTTTTAACTCCCCCTCCACTTTTTTATCGAATTAATTTTAGCCGCCTATGGGCGTGTACTAAGCGATTTACGGTATTTCACATTTCATGAACAAAGTAAAAAAAAAAAAACTATTTTTGCCTCTTACTATTAAAATTTGATTCACTATTCGGCTTTAAAGTACTTTATTTAACCTCTTTACTTTCTTTTTTTTAGTGGACATACCAGCCCGACACGAGTTCAAAGAGTAGCCGATAAATTAAACCAAGCTAGAGAGTATATATGCGTGCCACTGGCCGCGTTTGTTGTCAAAACGAAGGCCGAAGGAACAGCCTTTGTAGAAAAAGGGACCAGAAAACTTCTGGGAAAGGTGCCGCAACTTCCTCCTAAAAAAACTAAGAAGCGTGCCCCATCCATACCTTCTAGCACAGCAAATGTAACGTACCGTCCAGCTGTTCCCCCTCGCCCGGTGTTGGATCAGATTCTTGCTGGCATTGCATCAGGGCAAGAGGGTGTGTGGCAAAAGTTAGAAAATGTCAAGTACATCGATGAGGAAGTGTCCACTGAGGATTCAACAGATTATACAGATGTTGACTGGGGTCAAGCCATAAATTGCAACCCTGGTGAGGAAAACATTGTTTACTATACGTACATTGTAGAAGCTCCCAACGAAAAAGTGGTATTTTATCAAAGCGTCCGGCGATCTTACGTGTGCAGTAGCAGTGATGATGAAATGGAGGAGTCATTACATGTGGCAAAGATGGAGGACATGAACATTGAAGTGGACCTTCAACAACCTGTCACCGATACCACTTCAGCTGCTGTTTTTACAGTTGTTGTTTGTGATTCAGTGGCTGACACGCAACGGACAGACTCTCCTGTAGATGGTGAATGTGTTAAACAAATTAATGGTGAAATTGTTAAAGAAATAGTTACAGAAACGAGTAGTGTAATTGTAATAGAAGATACCGCCAATGAGTCTTCAATAGCTGTAAATGGATCACCTATTGATGGTGTCGTGTATGAAAATACAATTCCTCGTAAGCCCCCAAGAAGACGTAGTTTGCATTCACAAGATCGATCTGAAACTCCAACGAAACTAGAAACTCAAGCACCTGGCCTGCAGACTCCTACTAAAATAGTGCCTAAATATGCTTCCGTCCAAAAGGGTCCACCTCCTCCCCCACCTCCTGAGTTACGTTTGATGCGCAAAGCTGAAATTTCTCCTGAGCCTCCATCCAATTTGAATGAAGGGTATTATGATTTGGATGTTCAGCCTTCTCCAAAACCCCAAAGGCCTCATAGGCCCCAAAGGCCACCACTACCCTGTAAAAAACCACCAACTCGACCAGCTCCACCAGTTCCTCCCAAGACTTACATGAGTTTAAAGTTTCCGCCTTCACTAAAAGATGCAACTGAATCGGGAAAGGAGAAGGAAGCTGAGAGTGATAGTATTGAGACCGATGTTCTCACTACAGGTGAGGTCAAGTGTGAAAATGTAGATCAGACTAAGGTGGAAGCTCAAATTGAATGTGTCCCTTCACATTCTTCGAACGTGTCTCCAGATGCTGACACAGAAGAATTGCATGTAGTCCATGCTACATTTGAGCTGCCACCCCTTGCTGAGTCCCCAGTGGCTCAAAGTAATGTTGATACATCGCTGTTGTCGGATTCACCTGTTGGCTTAAACGGGGAGTCCATTATTACTGAAAGTGCAATGATGGACGCAATTATGGATGATGCCAGTGAAAGACGGTCACAGTGGGCTGATTCAGAAATGAGCGAGGACAAGCGACTCTGGGATGCTCGGTCAGTAAGCATTCCACTTAGTTTTACAAGCGAGTCTGGCTTTATCTCTAGTCCTACACCCCCTCCCCGTCACCGGAAGAAGCGCTTCCGTAGTGCTGACGGCCCGGAAAGGCAATCCCCACTATCAGAGACACAAGCGAGACGAAGCAAGTCTTGTTCAGAAGCTGATGTTCGCAATCGAAGTGCAACACCTTCATCCACTGCCCATTCTAGCCGATTATCAACCTTGACCAGAGATGCTTCGACTAACACGACACCAGAACGTCCACCAAAGCCTGTTATCAAACCCAAACCCAGTCGACCTCCAAAGCCGACGTCTTCCAAGTTGAAGAAGTTGGCTTCAACTAAAGAAAGTAGAACTGAAGCAGATATATCAGGTTGTTCAAGTGTTGAGGGAAGTCCTAATTTAAGTAGGATGCGAGAACGTCCTTTGCCCGCCCCACCTGCCCCTCCACGTCACAGGCATCTTACTCCTAGAGGGACTGAAAGCTCATCTCCAATTCCTCCATCAATGAACACCATTTCGTCCTCATTTCCATTAGAGTTCTTGTCCAAGTTGTCAGAAATTGAAGCTGGTCGACTGAATCTGTCTGAACTCAATGTTCAAAGGATAAACGTGAGCGAAATTGAAGCGAGCACCATTCGTGTTGCCTCATTGGAAGTAGGACAGATAACACCCCTTGTTTCTTCACAGCCTGGAAACTCTGATAATCCAAGCAATGGAGGCTCGGGACCAAACCAAGAAAAACGTACAGAAAGTAATGGGACATCGGGAGGACCTAAAGAAGAAATATTTACTCCTGCGCCCAACGATGATGCATCCTCACAATTCCACATTCAACGAGTGGATCAAGAAGGGAACGTTAAGAGTACAGACGACCAAAGCAGAAATACAGATAAGGAAAATAGTCCTGAGCCAACTGACAAAGATAGTACGAAAGAAGATAAAAAAGGTGATGACAAGAATAATCGTAAAGATGGTGACAGAAAAGGGGATGGAGATGGTAGTGGCAACGGACATGGTGGAGGAGACACTCAAGATCAGAATAACCAAGACCACGACCAAAATCAAGGGGATGACGGAAAGGACAGTCAACCTCCAGAATGGTGGAAAGATGCTAAAGAACCGGATGGGTCTTCACAGCCACCTCCAGATTCCACCATGACTGGTAAAAAAGAAACATGTAATCCTAACGAAATTGTGGAATTACGAGAGAAACGGTCTGTTACACCAAGAAAATCACCTGTTAAAGTCATTGATCGTCTCATTATCACTACAGCAGCAGTTCCCGTAGGCATTAGTAGTAGTATATTTTATACTAGTGAAGATGCAGAAGACAAAAAGTCTGCTAGTCCAACGCTGTCTCTTAAGTCGGTATCTAGTGGAGAAAGTAAAAAGCGTCGTGATCGCAAAGCAAGCAAAAGTAGTTGGTATGATGAAGGCGAGGTTTCTGGACAGTCTGGCGATGTCGATACTTCAGATGGAAAAGCCGAGGGTGGAGATGGATCGCCACGTATCTCTGTTCATGATGACAAGGAATTAGTTGCAGTGAATGATAGTGATATGGAAGGTGTATCTGAAGTGCGTCGGCACATCGCTTCCTTGTTTTCTTCTTTAGGGCCCCGTGATCGTAAGAAACCATCTAGACTTCACACACGTGAAGGAAGTCCCAGCAGTTCCTCGACCACTGATGCAGAACACGATGATGGACGGCGAAATGTACCACCGTTGCGCACCCGTAGTTTAAGTAGTGGTTGTGTTCATTGTTCACCGCGGGAGTTAAAACCTGAGCCACAGTGGGCCAGGTTAGATCCTAATGCAAACTACTGTGAAGATGACGAGAGTGGAGAAATATTTAGTGCTGGCCGCTACGGATCACCCCAGTCTGACAAGAGTGACGGTGATAACAAAAAAGATCTATGTCCCCAAGCATCAAATGACAATGTTACAAATATAGGTAATGGTCAGATAGGCACTTGTATCACTGCTGATGCGATACTGTTGCAGGAGAATGCAAACAAAGTTAATGGGCTCATCTCGTCTCCAAAAGTTGTTCTTCGTGCAAATTCCAACCGTAGAATCAGTGACCCAGTCATCAGTCATAAAAGACAAACGGCGTCAAGTCTGTTGTCCATTCCAACATCGGAAGATAGTTGGTACAATTGCACCTCGGGTGATGAAAGTGACAGTGAAACAACTTTTTTAACTTCACAGTCATGTTTTGAGGACCAGTTACTCTCGGATGCTTCAGAACATCGAAAGAGTAAAAAATACTGCATTGCTCGGGAGTTAATGACCTCTGAGCGAGTATTTGTTGATGTCTTGAAGCTTCTTAATGAGGTATGTATTGTAGCAAACTTGTGAAATTCATAGTCTTCAATCCTATATTTTATGTTTACAGGGTGTCCCATAAATATACTGACAAATGTTGGGTGGTTGTAGAGGGCACGGAAACAAGCAACCATTATGATCCGAAAATAAACAGTTATGAAATACAGGGTGTAGAGGCTTGCTAACGAAACTGGTTTTCCAGAAAATCGGACACCTAAAGATATAAAAACATAACTTGGTACGCATTCACAACATTGTAGGTGCTTTGCAATGGTGAAACCTCAAATCCATCATTTCAGACATGAGTGGTACATTTTGGGGGAGGGTTTAGGGTTTGTTTCCATGCCCCCTATAACCACCCAATGTTTGTAAGCGGCACACACTATGTAAAGGGTAAAATATATAGGATGTATAAGATACATGTATATAAGATAATAATAATATCAAGAATTTATAGGGTTGGGGAGGAGAATTTGTAACTCTAAAAAGTTCCTATTGAAACGTCTTGGATCCATTCCAATTAGTCTTTCCATTTGGTAATTTTTGCTCATTTTTCAGCCCAAATCTGAAGTAGACTAAATTACAACTAAGCTAAACTAAATAATAATTAAATACAAGCTAGTTTTGTTTAGTTTAATTTAATTTTAGGCTGAAAACTTGAGTAGAAATTTTCACATAAAACTAGGAGCACCCTCTATAAACTTAGACGGAACTAATTGGAATGGATCTAAGACGTTTCAGAAGGGGTCTCAACTTACAAATTCTCCTCCCAAACCCTATAAATTCTTGATAATATGTATAACATATAATATGTAAAAGATCTATAAGATGTTTACGGGCAACAAATTCGCAATGCAAAAATGTTTTCTCCAAAAACGTAGTGATTTTGGGGCATACAGCGATTCAAGTGCAGCTGTGGAGGAAGGGTGACAGCAACAAACTGAGGGAATTTACCAAACAAGAATGAAATAGGGATAGACAGATATTAAAAGCTGTATCGGATTTACAGACATTATCACTATTTTTGGTGTATCGGTATCGGATCTGTATCGGTATTTATTTACCGATATTTTAGCCGATACGACCAACTTCCGTGCGCGAGGGCTACTCAGCCAAGCTAGAGAGAAACCTTTCCTGCATAGCATCGCTTGTATCCCATAAAGTCATCTGCACAGCCGCTTAGTGAATTCAACGCGCACACATTGTCAGATTCAGGGTGACTTCTTGCGATTAGACCTATCTGCAGGGAAAGTACACCTCCGGATCTGACACCACTGATAAAAAAAAAATTGAAATTTACGTTTTCTTGCATACAATTTAAGAATGATGAAATATAAGTTTGACTTTTTGACCCACCGACTTTTTTTTTTTAAATTGGTATCGGTGTATCGGTATCTGTATCGGATCGGACTGAGGTGAAAAAAATTGGGATCGGATCGGTATTTTTCTGTATCGGTCGATCCCTAGAATAAAAAGCAGTTTGAGTAATGCATGTGTAATACAGATTTAGCTAATGTAACAGTGTAACATGTGGGAGCATACCAGTGCTGCATGGTGAGATGTCGGTGTATTTGCATCAAGACGGAAGACGGGCATACTGTCTTTTTAAGTTATCATGCATGGGTTTGTCCTTATATCTATGACGATTGCCCTGGATATTCTGTGCAAATCTATCTAGCCGTTACCACGTAGCTTGTATCTCGAGTGTTAAGCAATGGCATACTCTTAAATAAACAATTTGTATGAAACATCAAACATTTTGTATGTCGAAACATCAAACATGACAGCATGCGCAACTTCAACTGGTTTGTATACCTTGTTCTTTGTGTGAGGTTTCTTGACTTGCTTTCCTTTTTGGCTTGGACTGAGTTCAAAATTCGTAGGCCTTGGCTTGGGAATTCCCCTAGCCTTTATCTAATAACGACGGTACCGCTCCTTGCATTTGATATTTACACTACATTTAAAACTTCATTATAATGTACTCCTATAACATTAAACCGTTTATAACGTTGCAAATGGAAATAACGGTTAAAATAGCATGATCAATTGATCATCCCTAGGGCTCAACCGATCATCAGAACAGTATCGGCATTGGCCGATATTTTCCCTCCGATAATCGAATCGGTTTATGTGTCAGATTCCGATGTCAGCTTCACTGCCAAACGCGAGTTTCAGTTTCGTAAATTGCTTTGGTTTAACAGATTAACTAATAAAGCCGCTTAAGCTCTCAATACCAAGAATTTATAAATTCTTGTAAATACTAATACTAATATCTAGTGCATAGCGTTTAAGTCGTCTATGATCGACGGCAGCCAAGTATCAGCTGGTGCTACCGGAGCAGATGCCAAAACCAGCCAAACTTTGATTAATTCTGAACATTGCGTATCTATTAGTTACTTATTTAATATTTAACGTAAAAGTACATAAACTTATAGTTGCAATCTCGTTTACCTTTTGTTATTTAAAGAAATCGATGACTGTAGAAGCGTTAGTAGCGTAACTTCCGATCCTTGGAAGATTGCTTTGTTGTGGAGCTATGTCACAAGGGTCAGCAGAAAATGTTATAATCAGTAATCTTGGGCAGTGAATAAGCGGGTTGGTGATTTAAAAAAGGTTTTAAAATTATATTACATTAAAATTGGAATTAAATAAAATACAAATCCATAAAAAAATTTGGTAATGAGAAATGTTTTAATTATTTGCTACGAAGTGTGTTGTCTATTGTCTTAGCTGATATCGGCAGGGTGCTGTACGGGCTGAAAACCGAGAAAAATTAATGCAGATTTGGTCATTTAAAAAAAATCTTCTTTCAAATTTAAAATTATTACTTTAAAAAAATATTTTATTACTATAATAGTGTAACAGCAAAGAGTTTGACCATTCTACTTTGAGTGTCATTTGTTTCCATTTACATTTATAGTGTAACAATATCCAAGTATTTTTCTCGAATCCTGTGTTTTTAGTACTGTTATAATTATCAAGCTATACTCTCTATGCTACTGGTAGTAGGTGCACCTTTCAGGTATCAACTTAAAAAAAAACATTTTGTGAACATCCAATTTCTTCTACATATTCCGTTTAAGAAACGGAACCTCAAGCAACTATCCTAAGCAACTATGATTTATTTCAAACTAGTTTCAAGTGGATCTGAATGAAATATGTGGATTGCCAATTAATATATTGCAGCAAAAAGATTTTTCTACTTTCCGTGAAAAAATCCATTACCCAATTTATTAGCATTCTCCTTCTCCAATGCTGTTTCTACTAGAGATAAAACAAGTTCTTCCGGTCCGCTAGGTACTGCGCAGCTCCACTGCGCAGCCTCCATCGTATACAAGTCGAGGCGGAGCAGCAGAGCTCACCTTTTCTTCTCTAGCCGCCACGCTGTTCACTTCGTTGGGACGCTGTGCTTACCATCCTCTTCTGGCACTAGCCTCCGCAACGTCCGTCTCCGCTTCGTGATGCCGTGAGCAAACGTGACGCAAGGGATATCCTTCCCCCTTCCTCGCCATCCAATCTCGCCGGTCCCGACTGCTTGTCTGGGTCCTCCACCTCCGTCCTCCGCACGCTGCCATCCCTCGGAACGACCGTTTCTTGTTTTTGGCTTACGACCTAGCGTCTGCGTTGCGTATGGGCAGTGGGTGACTCTGTTCAGCCCAGTGCCGATCCTCGTCCTCAGTCCCCCTACCCGGGGTCTGCCTCCGCGCAGCCTTCCTTGGGATGGGCTGCCTTATTGCCTTCGATCGGCTTTCACCTAAACAAAAAAAAAGGTTCCTCATCTGCGGCTCCCCACTGCGCATTGCTTCTGCGCAGCCCTTTTTGGTTGAGCTGTTTCACCGCTTACTGTCGGATTGCGCCTTCCTTCCCTCCAGCATTGGATGCTGTTGTTCCTTAAAGGGGTATGGTATCCCTCCGCGTCTTCACCACCTGCGCATCCTACTGCGCAGCCCTCTTTCTGATATATATTCTGACAATGCAGTCCGCTCGTCTTTCCTCGACTTTCGTCCTATGCAGCTGTGCTATACACTGCTCCTCAACTGATCTGATCCTTGTGTCCATCCTCCAGCAATACCTCCATCCTCTTCACGGATCGACCGGTCCTGAGACCAGCTGCTTTCACTATCCTCTCCCGGTTGACGCTTCACTCCCGGTTTCCTCTGCTCCACCTTCAGGAGCGGATAGACGGAGAACCGGTCCGTCTTCAGACTAGGATGCTTCTATTTTCACAAGTGTTCCACCGCCGATTGGACGTTTCTCCATCCGATGCACCTCTCCATCTTCTTCTCGTCCTCTCTGTGATCCGCCCTCATCCGCTTCTGCAGGATGTCTTCCAGGATTCTACCGGTCGAGGTTCCGCTCCCGGCCATACCTTCTACAGTCCTTGGATCCGCAGGCCGGAGAGCCACTCCGTCCTCCCCTAGGATCAGGATAATTCCTCCTGCCACGGTGACACATCATCGGTCCGGACGAATCCTTACTCACCGATCCTCTGCTGTTCGACATTCCGCCATCCGCTATCTCCTGGCGTTAATATCCTCAATTCCTTCTGCAGCCACCAGGGGCACTTTCGTAGAGACCGATCCGCCTCGGGTCGTATCCCGTACATCTCGCAGGCACCATCCTCTTGTCATTCAGCCTCTTCATCAGCTAGTCCTTCGATCCTCGGACGCACGCTCCGCCATCCGCCTCTGTCCTTGCCATCACCAGCCTTCGCTGTTCTGCTTGGATCATCGGCCAGCCTTCACCTAACTTTCATCCACCAAAGCTTCGATTCCTAAGCAACGACGGTCCTCCAACTCTCCTGCGGACGGAGAGCTCCATCCTATTTATCTCCATGTCCCATCCCAGTCCTCCGCATCCTACTGCCCTGGGTCCTCTACCAGTTCCGTCCACATTTATACCTCCGGGAAAAGGACATAAGCTCTCTGAGATAGGCCTGCACGAATCAGTCTACAGTTCCCCAAGCCCTACTCCTGGGCTCTTGGATGCGTTCCTCACAGGACGCTTTTCACACTCCTCTCGTTACACCTCGTTCCCCTACTCGAGGGAGGGGGGGAGGGGGCACTTGCTCCCATTCAGAACAACAACGTCACGATCCTCACCATCCTTCCTTCCTCTTACTAGACCTTTGTCTGAAGGGCAGGGACAGGATAGGACGCTGCCCACCACATTCGGTAATCTATTTTCTTCTTCCCTCACAGCCAGGCTGTCCGCCTTGTTCCCAGCTTCGCGCCATGCGCTGCGTCCGACCCAATCCTCGATAACGCCGTCCTTATGCCTCGTGCTGAACGGACGCCAGGGGATGGCTCCTCATTCTGTACTCGACATTCCGCATCCCCTCCGGTCCCACCGGTTGCAGATACTGTTGCTGCCGCGTCTGCCGCACTATCCTCTTCTTTCTGAGCCGTCCTGATACCTAGGGACACATGCAGCTACGTCCCCGATCCCTTGCAGTCAACCTTCTCCAGTACGGAACCTGCGTTCTCCTGCCAACGAACTCTCTCGTGCCAAGGAACGATACACTTGCTTAAAAACTTAGACTTAAAACTCGAAAGGTTGCTGCCAAGTTAGCGTCCTCTGCAGGACCGTAACTTACTCCTCTGGATTTGTCCTCGCGTTCATCCCATTCTTTGCTAACTAGACATTCCACCACTCAGCGGACCAGTGAACCACTCACTCCGTCCTCAGTACATTCCCTCATGGACTCCTCACTCCAAACCTTTAAACAAAAGGCTTAAGTTTTGATTACACGACGGTCTGGCTTGCCTCCATCCTTCAGCGACACAAGCTTTCCCTTGAGAATGCTGGTCCTTCTGCCGCCCAGGACGATTCGCCTCGTCCCATCCTGTCCGCTCAGTTGCCTCCTCAAGTCCCTCCTGAGGACAAGGACTCTAGATTCCTGTTACTCACCAAACCGTCCCTCTCGGATCAATCTACCCTACCGTTCCAAGGAAACCCTCATCCTTCTGAGATTCCACTACCAGAACTGCTGCAAACAATCGAGGGGATCGTCCCCGATTGTTTTCTTTACAAGCCATCCTCTTCCTCCAAATTGGATTGATCACAACCTGGTTTCCACTACTACTCTCCGTCTTATTGTTTTCCCATAACAATCAACTATTTCCATTATATGTCCGCGTCCGTTACATAATGTCTCCTGCTTTCCGCCACCCTCCGCCTTCTGCATCATCCTACCCCTCGATCCCCTGCTCGGGACGACCGGGGGGGGGGGGTGACTTGCTCCCTTTGGGCCTGCAGTACCAAGATCCTCATCATATTAGACCTCCAACGGCCTCATCCAATCCTCGCCATTCGGCTGGAGAAACGTCAGGCATGATCATTCCTTCCGACAAGCTATCCAGGGCATTGCAGCCAACATGCTGTACGGCGACCTCTGCGCAACTGCCTACTATACTACTAACGGCCCATCCTCCTTGTTCTCTGGCTATTTCACTAAACCTACCATCGACCTACACCTCCCTCCGCTTCCAGCAGTGTTTCCTAGACCTCTACAATAGAGGGCATGATGCCCCTCCGCACCACCACCATCCGTGCATCCTCCTGCACAGCCTCTTTCGGTTCTTCCCTCCTAGGTCAATCACCGCGGGTGCTGCTGCTGGGCACTCCCCACGTTTCTGTACTATGCACTGCTATTCGACGGTTGGTCGTCGTCCTCCGTTTCTGCATTTACTGCCTCCCGACCTCCGCTCCTCCGCAAGGGGCTCATACAGCGACTTCGTCCGTTCCTCCCATAAGGATCCTCACCACCCTATTCGGGTTCACCTAGTACTTCCTCCAGTCCTCCGGAAAGACCGCCCTCTTCTAGGTCCTCCTCTCGGGACCAGGGACGGTTCTACCATCCGAATCTACCTTCGCTATAACTTTACGGGTGGCTACTATCATCCGCCTCCTCCACTCACCAGGCACTCTTGAAGACGAGGCCTCTCGCTTTGCCTCCAGGGCCGTGCGATCCTCCACCAAAAAAAAAAAAGGTTGTTATGACAACCACTGGAAACGGTGGTTTCATTGATGTATTGCTTACCAGGTCCATCCGATCGATCCATCTTTACACGATCTCCTCCGTTTCCTGACCTCCTTCTTTAACGGAGGTTTACGGGGATCCTCCATCCTAGTCTATTGGTTGGCATTGAATGCCGTCTTTCAAGCCGCCGGATACGCCACTCTCCTCACCGACTATATGATCTCTTCCCTAATCCATTCGTTCCACCTGGATCGCCCATGTGTCAACAAGACGTTTCCCGACTAGGGCTTTTCCATCGTCCTAGCAGCCCTGATGACTCTTCCTTCTAAACCTTTAGCCTCTGCACGTCTCGGCCATCTCACTAAGAAGACTGTATTCCTGGTGGCTCTGGTTGCTTGCCTCCGCTGCAGCGGACTACAAGCCCTATCCGTCAAGGAGCGTGATTGTTTTCCCCTACCGGATTTCAAGGCGTTACCCTCACTCCCGGCTCCTCCTTTGGAGCACAGACCCCGGAATCTACTGAACGAACGCATCCTTTCGTAATACCATCTCTATCCAGTATCCTCGGGGATGATCGAGGAAGAACTCTTTGTCCGGTGCGGGCCGTCTGTTTTCCTTCTGAGGACCTTCCGTCCTATCAGACGGGGCCATCCTCAACTTTTCAATAGCGAGACTGGGCTCGCTTACGCTCGATTGATTGGTTCCCGGCACCATCCTACCATCCTCACTTCCCATTGCCTCCGGGATATGTCCTATTGTTCCGATGGCTTGTACCACGTTGGGCCCTTGTTGCTGCCCACCGAGTACTTTAACCCTTGGACATGCTGTAATCCAAATTAGGGGACTCCGGTCAAATGACGCCCGCCGCCGTGACGAAGCCTATGGGGATGCTAATAAATTGGGTAATGGATTTTTTCACAACAAGTAGAAACATCAAAATTCCAGGATACCCTGGTTAATTTTTGTTTCTATTGCCTATTGAAAAAATACATTACCCGGCTTTCCCGCACTCGTCCCCTCTCGTTGCCATTTGGGCAGTATAGAGGTGTCGAAAAGGTGAGCTCTGCTGCTTCGCCTCGACTTATATACGATGGAGGCTGCGCTAGCGGACCAGAAGAACTCATTGTATCTGTAGTAGAAATAGCATTGGAGAAGGAGAATGCTAATAAATTGGGTAATGTATTTTTTCAGTAGGCAATAGAAACAAAAATTAACCAGGGTATCCTGTAATTTTGATGTTTTTTATAGCCGACGTACATGTACATTACCTATTTTTCAGTAGCATTTGGAGCTCTTAATCCCTAGCTTGAAAGTTGGCTTCCCTACCATGCTTGTAACCTCCCTCTACTGCGCATGTGCGAGCGCAGGCCTAGATATATAAAGCCGGCGCAGCGGACCGTACTTCATTTTTTTTTCCGAGGGTGACTGCTGCGTGTGGTTGCTCTTAAGCTCGCCCGTCTTTTGGCCATCTCTACACCTATGGAACCGTTACTGCCATCGGTGCACGGTCCTCTAAGGATGACTGTTGGCCAGGGTTTGGCTCGATCAGGCTCGGACTGGCCATATTGCCATTGTGCCATTGGCACAGGCGCCCTTTGGTTACCACACTTTTGGCACCCCATGGGCACTATTCTGTTTTACCTCTCCCCGAAAGAAAAATGAAATCTTTTCCGCTGTTGCGCTTCTCTTCAGGCACAAATCCCCTTATTTCTTTCTCTTTCCTCTTACTGTACTTGCATTTTCAACGCGTTTTGTTAACTCCCCCCCCCCCCAAAAAAAAAAAACCTAGTCATTCCTTGAAATATACGGCAATACATGTGTTGACACACTTCAAAGCCAGTAGATTATCAAAATAAGCAAAGGCTCCAGGGCTCTTCTCTGGACAATGCTTGGGGAGCTTACAGCGCTCTTTCAACCGGTCAGACAAGAATTCCCGGTAAACACGTGGAGCCCCTCCCCATCATTTCATGGCACAGGCGCCCTTTGCTGCCCAGTCCGACTCTGGGCTCGATCCTTCCTTGCCCCATTTTTCGGTTTTGCCTGTCCGCGGACCGGAACTTGGGTCTTCCGCGCTGTCTTTTGTGATCTGTGTCTGCTGCCCACCTTCCTTCTTGAGAAGACGGCTGCTTTTGTCAGCTATATGTACGTCGTTTCCCTACGAGGAACGTTGGTAGAGCCCTGGCCCAACCTCCTTTGATCCAGCTTCCTGGTTCCGCTGTCTACAGGACGTTGACAAACCGGAACCGGGACTCGACACAACAGTCCGTTACCTTTTCGTGGACTGCGTCTGCTGTCCGCCCACCTTCTTGAGGACATGGTTGTTACGACCATTGTAGGAACGTCAATTCCAGACAGGAATCTTTACTTGAATTTGGGCCTAGTCCCCTTTGGGCGGCCTGCTGCCCGCCTCCACTACTGATGGTGTTACCACTTCCGTCAGCTGTCAGTACCTCAAACTCTGAAGAGGAGCTTCGATGGCATTTGGCCTGATTCCCCTTTCCCGCGGGCACCGAGGGTAGGGTCCGGACCGTAACATTCACCCCAGTCCTTTGGGTTGGCCACACCTACTGTCCGCATGCCTTACTGACGACGCCTCTGTTGACGTTTATTATGATTCCTGCTACAGATATACACCCATGCGTTCAGACGCCCGGGGCCGGGGATCGTGCTCTAATGTCCGAACCCAGAGTCTGTAGTGAACCACGGTCCGCTTTCCGCCTGTGTTTTTGGGGATGTTGCTACTGTTTGCCAGTCGTCTCGCTTTTTGGCGATTCCCCATGCTCCTGACGCATGGGGATTGGGAACCGGATGCCGTCATCCGGTCCCGGACTCAGCCCTCTCGTGCGACATTCTGCTGTATTTCACGCACGTTCCGCAACGACTGACATCATCTGAAGCAACCTTCCATTCCGACGTCCGAGCATCGCTCCGTCTAACATCATCCTTACAGGTACCAACGGTTTGTGGTCCGGGCCCTGACTGGTGACCGGGCCCAGTACCCTTTTCACGATTCTGTTTTTGGTTCGGGTCTCCTACCTTCTGTCACCGTCAGCTCTCCGCCTACCTCCTTGCTTCTTTCATTAGTTCCAGCGTTGCCGCCCTCTGCACATTGGGACTGCATAGCCTCTTCACTCTTCAACTAGTCGTCGGCTGTCATTTCGTCTTTCTTTTGAGACCCCGACCACGGCGGACGTGCTGTATACTGCTCCCGTGATCTACAGTCACCGTTGTTCCCCGGAACCAGCGGTCCTTGTCCTGGTCCCCTTCGGTTTCTGTCTTCAGTCAATTGATCTAGACACACGCTAGTGTATCGCTGCCAAGTAACAGTAGATCATCCCATTGTAGACATCCAATTGTTAAAAATTTATTGTTAATGATAAAAAGGCGGCTCACTAGCAGACATGTGTCTGTTAACTGTAACCAATTCAAAGCATATTTTGGAATGTTGAGGATAAATTCCAATACGACAGAAATGTTTCAAAATGTAGAAAATGTAAGGGGAAGGGTCAGAGATTAAGAAAAACTAACATTTAAAGGATGAGTGTCCACCAATCATAGAGAAAAAGATGCGTCAATAACGTCGTTTTTATGTTACTGTCTAGCTAGCTGTCTAGCTAGCTAGCTAGCTGGCTAGCTAATAAGATTTTTCCCATGTTAAATCCCATAGACTTTTTGCTCATGGCTAGCGCAAAATTGAGAAGGCCTACGTACCTGAACTTTTGCACACGGATGCATGGTGATCTGAGGATGGTCCTTTTGTTGGTTTGGGGGTTGTAGGGGTCAGGACAAATGCGTGGGAGGGTTTTGAAATTCGCCACCGCCGAATTTAAATTTCGTTTCTTTTCCAAGTTGCAACCAAAGATTTTAAACAACAATGGCTTGAACAATCAAGACTGGTCCTTAGATTTATTGTAAAAGCCTGGACGAACTAAAAGCTGAACTGTAACGAAGGACAAAATAAAGAAATATTAACGTGGCCGTGGATTGCGTAAGAATAACGGGATGCACGTTAGGTGATGGTTACGCAACAATACGAGCATACACGAGCTAATGGGTTTTTGTTAATAACCCAAAAAAAATGCTTCGCGTTCTGCTGATTCAGTAACAGCGACCTTCGGGGGTTTCTGCATGACTAAATGTGAACGAAATCTTGAAAAATTAAGGGGAAGTTGCAGGGTCAAACAAAACAACTGAAGGGGGTGCGCTGATTGAGTGAGCGACGCGAACGAAATCAGCGATTGTTAGTCAGTGTGTGCAAAAATGGGATTGAAGCATCTTAAACAGACGGTGTAACCTTACGTACGTTCAAAGTCCTATGAAGTTGTGATATCCACCCAAAACCAAAACTGGTAGAAAAACCCCCCACGTTTCCAAAAACGGTCGGCCTTTGAAGGTAGTGATATCAATCCACCAGGGAAAGGCCGCCAAGGTTAATCCTATTAGCCAAGTTAATCGTACCGAATAATACTTTGGACGTTAAATGAAAACTTAAAGATTGCTACCGCTAGTAGCAATCTTCTAGTTTTCATTTAACTTTCTAACTATTAGTATGTGCGATTAACTTGGCTAATAGGATTAACCTTGGCGGCCTTTC
>JAHWFP010057680.1:538-13083 GCA_023313725.1 Lithobius niger
ACGTATATAGGTTTGCATCTGTGTTTATTTCTCTATGGAGTGAATAAATAATGTCGCTACTTTTAAAGGCGGACTGTTTCGGAAACATGGCTGTTCTTACCAGTTTAGGCTGGATTTTCCAACAAGAAAGATAACGTCTCCCCCCCCCTCCCCCTTCACTTCTAATACGACTTAGCACTGAACTACTTACTTTGGACAATGAACCTCTGTAATAAACAATATTAAACGTTTTTTTGAAGCAATTTTTGACATTTGCAATTAAATCTATCGCTTCCTGGAATTCTGTGGTTCCGGTAAGTGATGCAATTAGTATATTAAAACTTTCAAATGTCATCACGTAACCGATTAGCCTGTCGGCCATTTGTCGGTCCCATTGGCGGCAGGGTTTTTTTTTTTTAATGCAAATACGGATAACGCAAAAAAGTACGCTGAGGGCATTTAACTTTTTTTTTTGTGACTCCATCAGGCGCGCCAGCAAAAATAGTGGTACTATAGTGTCCGCGGCATACCTTGAGTTCTCCGCAGAACGAACACAGATAATCGATTGTACGTTTTCAGTAGCAGAGTGCCTTGTTGATATCCAAAGATGGTTACAAAAACAATGGCGGCCATCGATTAAAGCCACCCCATCCAGGAAGACGTAGCCGCTCACAAAATACTTGCAGGCCTCAAGACACCGCGCACACTATATTGTTTTTTAGGGGTCCCCCTATAGAAATATAACTAGGGCGAAACAGGGGTGGACATGGGGAAGAGGGACGAACTTTTTTTTTCACTTGAAGGGCGTCTGGATTTTTGGATTGCGAGTGCACTGTCTCGACCTTTGGCATTCGTTTTTTTTTTGTTTTTTTTTTTAATCTATTTTGGTATAATCATATGTTCTTATTTTTACGGCACTCAGGGCACACAAATGACATCATGCAAATTTTACCTTTATTCAACCCTCTTTCCCTTCCCTGTAAAGTTTTGCCACAACTAGCCTATTGCTATCTCCCCCCCCCCCCTCCCTCCGCTAAAAACTGACGTCATAAACGTCAGTCATCCTTCTCCCACTTTCTCGTTACCGATGAGGAAAGAAATAATTGGAAAAAATTGTTAATTAACTAGATATTTTCAGACATTCTTTATAGGCTGGTTTAAAAAAAGGAAACAGTTTTTCAAGAACACCCATTTTTCGAGTAATATTTTAAGCCAAATTTTTTCAACTATAAAAATAAAAAGAAACGCATAAAAAAATGCTGCTCGGTGAAAGAAAAAACACTTAACGTCACAAATTGTCTGACCCCCCCCTCCCCCCTCCCCCCCCCCACTGCTGAACGGCGCTGCTTTTTTATTTTTTTTCTTACGCATTGCATTCTTACGCTTTTTTTGAGGTTTTGACCGGTGGAGGTCCTTCGTACATTTTTTTTTAAGCTGGAGAATACATTGAAATTCATCACACGAAATTTCAATTTGTTTATTAAGGGGCTCGACCCACGGTCACGCACCCTGCTACAAATACAACTACCTTAAACCTCTAATCAACAACATAACTACCCGATCACTAGTGTTTTCAAACCCGTCTCTACACCATAGCCTCAACACCACAACACCACAATCCTTAAAATAGACCGAAATAGACCAATTCATCGTTTGGAGACAGCACTAACAATGGTTACACTACACAAACATCAATCAATAAATACACACAAACACACAAAATCATTCTCCAAGACAAAAAAAAAAACTAGCCCAAAAAGATGGTTTAATGTGTTATTCTTGGCCCAAAACGGAAGTCAGTCGACGGCCATGTTTGCTTTTTGGATCGCGCACGAGACGGTAGAAAACGAAACGAATGATGAAGGCAGGTCACGTGACCTGTGGCCATCTGTCCATCCGAGTAGTGGACATCGGAGGGGAGGGGGAGGAGGAAGGAAGACTATTGTGTGGGAGGTAGAAAGGTGAGGAAGAGGAGAGCGAGTGGGTTGGGCAGAGGGAGGGGGGGTGTTGTTGGCGGAATCACATTACGGACAGAATTAAACCAGACTGACCATGTGAGAAATGAACGAAAAGGCCAGTTCGAAAAGACCACGTGACGGATGAGGACAGGTGATAAACGGGAAGCCATCAGCATCCTTAACTCACTAGCCATTGTGAAAAAAAAGTATATATATGTATTAAAAAAAGGAAGATGGAGGTGGAAAAAATTCCGGTCGAAATGCAGAAAAAAAACTTCGAAAGTCTGCTTCTGGACAACTGCAAAAAACTTCATGCAACAATGAGAAATCAACAAAGAGTTCGAAAGGTTGAGGGAAAAACCACTCTAGCACTGAAACAGCGTTTGAGATTAGAGTGTCACTGAGCAATGTTAATGCTGGATGCTGCCAGTTTCGATTTTTGCTTGCAAACCGACTCTGCGGCACGTAACGAACTTGATCACTTCATTAACCCACTTTCGGTTAGGCTATTTGACTTCATTCCGCAGGCGTATTTAGCTCCCGATTTCAAGGTATACGTTCTGTTTTAGCAGTGAAAGTGTGCTGGATTGCAACAATAGCGCAGGGCGGGAATGGCCAAAGTAAGTGAGGGAATTACTCCTGGACTCTATGTCACCACTGAGAAAGACTGAACAGCTACAACTTAGCTCGGCTGGAGCCTGTAGCCAGAATCCCCCCGGCAGCGCAGTGGTTAGAGCGCCCGGCTAGTAAGCGGTAAGTCCTGGGTTCGAGTCCCAGTCGGGGCAGTTGTCTTATCTTTCTTTCTGAGATTAGTGTATCTTGTATCCTGACAAGGCCAGTCTTTAATGCAGACTGCTTGCTTCGTTTACCCTTTATCTTGCGATTTCTTCAGTTGTTTATTACTCCAGGAGCCAAACGACGATCTTTTCATCTTAGATTGTTGATTCCTGCTCGACATCAATATTATCAAGCACGCTATGAACAGTGCAAATTCTGCTTCAACGTGAACTGCTTCAAGATTTCCTACCAAAACTTGAAATCCTAATAAGATAACGCATCAACTAGGTCCTGTACGAGTAAAGATAGATCCGTCTCAACTCACGCATTGTGGGCGTATTGTTTTTAATAAATAATTATTAAAATTTGATCATGCTTTCTACCGACGCAATTCTCAGATAATTCTTCTGGCTCCTTTCCTGTGATTTACAAAGGCTGGCAATACCTTAGGCTCGCATGCTCCGGCTTGTGTAATTTTTTCTCTTCTTCGTTCGACTGAACTCTAATCCGTTTTCTATTTTTTTTTACCGTCACAGTTGTGAATTCCATGGGATATGAGCTCTAATGCTTCTTTTTTTTCAAAATGGCAAAGACGCTTTTTGTTCAGGTAATTTAAATAGGAGTAGTTTATAGCTTAAATAAACAAACACTCTCTTCAGGTCTAGTTTAGTTTTATAATTTTTGTCTAAAATGTAATTTTTCAACTTTGCGTTGGTCTCTTTTTTACAGTATGAATCCTATCTCCAACAATACACGTGTTTTTTTTTTTCTTCCAGGAGGAGCGGGAAGCGGGGCATGTGTAACATTTGAACCGCATAACAGTAACTATATTTGGTGGTTATGGGTGCAAAGAAGTTATAGGCTAAATTATAAATGGAAACGTAAGTGGGAAATTCGCCATCACAGGGAATCATACGCTAGATGTAGGGTTGTATATACTTGCAAGCCGCCTTTATGGGCTTAATTTGAGTGACGTGCTCCGTATTCGAATTAGGAAACCAGTGCATCACCACGTTACTGCCATGTCGCCTTTAACCATATGACCACTCATCTAGTCGTTTTAAAGGCGGTGGGTGTCGGCATTAACAGGGTAGCGTTCAAAAACTCAGGATGAAATTCCCTGATTTTTTCAGGTTTTCCAGATTAATACTAACACTTTTCCCTGATTTTTTTTGGTCGAAGGACGGTGCAGTACCGGACTAAACAATTCTTTTTCACATTTCACTCAAATCGCAATAAATATATCGCATTGCTTTGCTAAATCAAAAATTGCACTGCCCTAACCGGTATTGGTAAAGAGCAGAAAAAGGCCACAATGTGAACAAAACTAAAAACTCACTTAACACGTAACATCCCACATTACTTAAAACCTAAAGAGTCTTCGTTTTTATCAGAAATAAAATAAAAAGGAAATGAAGTTTTAACTGAAATAAAGTGAAGGTTTTAGAAGTAAAAAATGAAATCAGAATTACCTATACTTTATAGGTGAAAGACTTTCCGGAAAATGTTTAAATCCCCTGATTTTCGGTAAATATTTTTCAAATTCCCTGAATTTTCCAGAATTGATAAATTCCCTGAATTTTCCCGGTTTTCTAGATGGAACGCCTCCCGGATTTAATCTGGTGATGGACTGGCTGACTAGTTCGAATCCGGGTCACGTCACGTGAGTGAAATGTCAGTGCATTCAGGTGACTTACTGCATTATTTCTAGTGTACGATTTTCGCTGATGTTTTCTACACCTCTATTTAGAGCGCGATATGTGTCTAGTTATTTATAAGGAGAAAAATATAGGTTAGCAACTTAAGGCAAATCTTCAAAAGCGCTCATTAACATAGGTTTAACCTCGTTAACGTGAAACTGACAAGTGAAATTTGCCAAAAATGTTTTTCAAGAACGAAAGTTAGAGGTTCGAAAGCTATCAGATACCGCCATAGTTCGAACCATTACGCTTTTTCTGTATTCCCGAAGCATAATTATAGCAATACGTCATTTATACAGACGCATCATCTTCAGTTTTGAATTTCTGTGAAGGCCCCTTCTCTCGGTACCCAACTGAAGGAAGTCACTTTCACGTTTAAGAATTAAACCGATGTTAATGACCACTTTTGAAGATTTTGTAAGTTCCTAGCTTGTGTTTTTCAGCTTATAATAACTTTCCCATAGTTTATGTGCCTGTCATTGCTATAGCATACAAGATTTACTAGTATGAAAAAAAAAATGTTGTGCGTAACAAGTATATCTGACGTGTCAATATCAAATCTGTAAAAGCGCCAGCAAGTTGAGATGGTCCAGCCCTTCAGAGCAGGGATATCAACAGACCAAAATATTTGCCGAGTTAATCCCACCGACTAAAAAAAATTAGGACATTGCCAGCGAAATCAGAAATGGTCAGGTTTTTGACGTAAATTAAGTATTTGTCGAACGTTTTGAATAGCTGATCTGTCACTTCTTTGAAGAGTCGAACCATTTTTAACATAGATGCTCTAGTATCAGTTTTTGGTTTTGGATAGGATAAGATTTAAGAACATACATGAAAATGTGGTGCATAAGGTGTCTGTTTGCTTCGACCGTACAGAGACGTTGTTGCGGGTAGCTTACTAATCCACCCAAAACCAAAACTTGTATAAGAGAAGCCACCAAGTTTCCAAAAAGGGTCGGCCTTTGAAAGTAGTGATATCATTCAACCAGGGAAAGGCCGCCAAGGTTAATCCTATTAGCCAAGTTAATCGCACCTTTATGAAAACTAGAAGATTGCTACTAGCGGTAGCAATCTTCAAGTTTTCTTTTACCGTCCAAAGCATTAGTCGGTGCGATTAACTTAGCTAATAGGATTAACCTTGGCATCCTTTTCCTGGTTGAACGATGTCACTACTTTAAAAGGCCGACCCTTTTTGGAAACTTGACGGCTTCTCTTATACCAGTTTTGGTTTTGGGTGGGTATCACAACTGTCTTAGGCCTGTGGAATACAAAAAATCACACGGTCTTATCGTCACCTCTACTTTTTTTTTGTCTTTGTGCATAACGTGTCTTTTGCTTCGACAGTACATAGACGTTGTCGCGGGTATAGCTTACTAAACTAGACGACGGACTAAGGGCGCGTTTAGCAACGACTCGCCTTTGCATACTCACAGTTAGAATTTAATCGCGATGGCAAAAGGTGTCGTTGCCATGTTAATAATGCTACTTTGATTAGCTAAATCCGACACAGTTCGGACAAGTGCTGGCAAGAATGTAATCCGTTACTATAAGATAAAGAATTCCTCCTGACGAAACCATTTTCTCAGTCGCTTCTGAACTTACATTGGCGAATATTCCGCCGCCATGTTGGAATTTTACATGATTTCTAGCTTCCAGCTACGCGAATGCAACGGCGACTCGCTTGCATAAACGCACCCTAACTGGACAGTTGAAACTATAGCCTAAGGAAAGGCCAAACTCAGAACGTTGGCGTTAACCGGGGGAGCTGGTCGCCCTTCCAATTTTTTACATTGGATTCCTTTCTACATTAGAAAACAAAAATGAAATCGTTTAATGTAAGTGTTAAGTGAACTGAAGTCAAAACGGGACAGGAACATGAATAAGCTTTCCTAAAAGAGATACGACAATGTTCCTGCAGAGTTTAGACCACGTGAAAACGTTCAGGCTATAGAGCAGTGATATTTGCCGCCATATTGGCACCAGATTGGCACCAGTATGGGTTTTCGAGGGCATAACTACAAGGTGCACTACTTAAAAATGGACGGAAAAACAACGGAAGAGCGGATATCTTAGGCTTAAAATAACGTTGTTTTCTCCAACAACAAAAATCGCGCGTTTTAGGTCTAATAAATCACTCTTCACAGCATCGGCTTCAGTATGACGCCCTTCTGTTTCTCTCTGCAATGCCCCTTGCAGCTAACCCATTAAGGCTCCAGCATAGAGTTATATACAATAATACTACGTCGTGTCACTGCTCTATATTCAACTACTAGACACGAAAAAAAGTTAAAAACCACTGCAACTGCCAAAAAAAGCACTGATCATTAAAAAAGGGAAAGAAACGTTTATTAATACGTAAGTTTTTAATACATATATCAAATTAGAGTCCAACTTAAAAAATGAACAATGAAGGTATAAGGAAGGTTTGTTTGGCTGTGATTAGATTTGTCGAGTAATTTATTTTTGACACTGGTAAAACTTAAAACCAGTTAACTTGAAATTACTGAGAATAAAATAAACACAGCCATAGTGTCCGCGGCCTATCTTGAGTTCGCCCCAGAACGAATGCAGATAATCGATTGTATGTTTTCGATAGCAGAGCACCTTGTTGATATACTGGATGGTTGCAAAAACAATGGCGGCCGTCGATTAAAGCCGCTCCCTCCAGGAAGATGTAGCCGCTCGTAAAATACCTGCAGGACTCAAGATACGCTGCGCGCCCAATATGCACCTTACGCACTCGCCTACTTTGGTTTGCTTAATTTTTCATTACTATTCTGCAGTCAAGTCGTCTCCTGTCCACTCATCCCCCATTGATGACAAAACCGTGTCAAGGTATTATTTTTAGCGTTCCTTGGTAAAATTTTGGAAGTTGGCTATTCAATTTATGTAAGTCTTTTACGATTTAAGTAAACTTCTTGATAACAAAGTGTAAAATAGTTTCGATACGTTGCACATTTTTGTTGATTTTTAAAAATTTTTTTAAATTTGGTAGTTTTTCAATTCGATTGTCTGCCTTTCTGATTAATTTTCAGAACGAGTAAGTATTCAGAGCTTCACAGTAAAATTAAAACCCAGTACAATGCACATTTAAAAGCACAAACACACAAGTTGCACAAGGTTTTACTTCATCCCATTATCAAGTGCTCGAAGATGACATAGTTTGCATGTCAAGTCAAGGGGCACTAGTCTACAACAATTAAAAGTTAAGATTTCTTGAACGAAATTGTTTGCAAGCCTGGTCATACAGGAATGCATAACAGAGAGAGAAAAAGCCAAACCTCTACCTGCAAATTCTGGCTTAATTTTAGTAGTGATTTACTCTACCTGAGTATTTTATATTTTTCCAGTTATTATTTTACATAAGATTTTGTTGGATTAATTCAGAAAAGATGCCTACAATTTGATTCAAAAAGTCAGGCGAGGTGCGTGGTGTAATGAACGATCCAGTTGGACTCCAGGATTCCGTCCTAAAATACCATTTAACGAATAACATTTTCGGATCTACTACCAGACTCTTCTTCAGTATAAAAAAAAAAAACCTTAAGTCACAAGTTCGTGGCTGGCGCCAAGTCAACATCATACAGAAATCAAGATACAAGATGTTGACATGGTGTCAGCTATGAACTTGTAACAAAAGGGGTTTTGTACTGAAGAAGCATCCGTTAACAGATTCGAAAATTATACTCATTAAATGGCACATTTGAAGGGTATCCTAGGGGGTGACCGAAGCGTTCATTGAAAGAATTTGATGGTTTCGTAGAAGGCCAAAACCCTATAGAGAGACTTCTTGTCATTAAAAAAAATCAAGAAAACACTCATTTTTCAAAAAGTAGAATGAAACTTTTCAAAAAGTAAATCCACTGTAACTTTTGAACGCATCACCGGATTCTTTACAAATTTTTCACCTATAATTAGAGTTTAAGTTCTCAAACCAATAAGACTCGTTAAGGGATCAGGGGGTTTCGACTTTCGGATTGGCGAAATTAATCAGAAATTAATATACAATACAACAACTAAAAGACACGACCTTAAAATCACGCACTTCTCGTCTTTTAACTAACAGTTTAATCACCACGACCACTAGATAAATTCGGCAAATTCCGTCAAGCTTACAAGTAAGTCTTTACGAGTATTTTTTTTTTTTTATTCTTTTTATTTCAACTCGCCTGCTCGACCGTCCTAGGCAGTTGTGTTGATAAAATAATTTTTTTTTAATAAAAAGAAACAGTACGGTTTAAAAGTTGGTACTTATGCCTGGTCCTAATTTATTCCCTTTTATTTTATTTATGTGTTTATTTTGCGTGTGTGGTTGAAGTAGGCTAAAGGTACTTCTCGTTTCGTCCTATATAAAATTTAAACTGTACACGGCTTCGTTAAAAAAAAAAACATAGCAACGTGCTGACCTTGAAAGCACATTATAAGGCCAGCAACCCTAAAACGTAAACGACATAGCTCCCGTTGCTGTGCGACTTACCAAGTGTTAACACATTAGAATAAACAGTGGACGCTGATAACAATTTAGGCCTAAATCCACAGTTGGAACGTTCCTTAACCCGTTCAAATGCAGTTGAAAGAAAAGTAATTTTTTTTTCGTAAAAGGTAATCAGTTGTTTTTTTTTCGCGTTGCTCACTCGATTGGCGCTGATTCTTGCTTCGTGTGGTTTACTCAGAGATTACAAAAAATAGTAACGATATACTAACTATCTCGACCGTAACTTAATAGGAGTTTTGTATCCCAGAGTTCGTTAAAAGAAACTTTGTTGCTTAAAACTTTACACAATTTGAACAAGGAAGAGGAAAGAATACGTGTGTTAGGTTTGGCAAAATTATTACCTCTAGCAGGTCTTGTCACATAAAACTGTTTTATTTTTACTGAGGATTGTTTTTTTTTTATTTTAGAGAAAATAGAAGCACACACGAAAAAACTTGCAAATTTTGGCTGATACCGCCTCCTAAGATCGAAATTTCGAATTCGTTCGTATTGTTGCGTAAAACTGCGTTGCTATAAGCAACCGTTTTCATGGCCCTTTTCATGTTTAAACGTATTTAAAAAGCCCTGTTACGTGATGTTCGAGCGTAAATCGAATAAATATCGTTTTAACGGCAGAGTTGATTTTAACACGAGCGTCGTCATAGCATGCCTTCTTTTTAAACTTCTAAATGCAAACCAAAACAACAATTGAACTCCGATCGCATAGTAACACCACTTTATACAAAATGAAGAAAGAATTGCACATTTTTTTATTTTTGGCACCAATTCTGACCGTAAATTCGTTGTCAAGCAATTGGGTAAATTTAAGGACCTTTTAAAGAAACTGTTCATTTTTGACTCTGTGAAAACTTGTTTTAAAATAAATCCATTTTAGACACACCTAGAAAACTGTTTTATACCTTTTTAGCTGAAAAAAATCATAAAAAGCGTTGTACAAAAAGTTGGGACGAAACCTTTTAAAACATTTGCATTATAAGTGTTGTGAAATGCTTTTAAAATAAAATACTATAGTTTAATTTCCAACAATTACAAATACATGCTTGCAGCGATGGAAGTATTTAAAATTTTAAACAGTAATGTTTTACTACTGAAAATACTGAAAATTAAACAACTTAAAGATTTTGTAACCTTTTACGAAAATGACTTTAAAATTGATTTTATGAATGTGACAGATAGTAAAGCAGAATTTGTACATAAATCCACCCACAAAATATAATGTCTCTCAGGTAATTAACGAATACGGTAAACAGTGCAGGTCGTATGTAATCCGAACTCTATTTAATAAGTTTACCATTGACCTACTAAAACTTGGTAGTAAGAATAAAATTAGAAAGGAAATATAAAGATATTTTATAGACAATTAAAAGGATGTGAAATTATGGAAGGCCATTGGGTACAATATTGTTGCGTTACAATGCTTTTATATTTAAGTTGTGTGCTAGTTTAATTATTATTATTGGTATTTTTAATTCTTTTTTGATGTTTTGCAGTTACCATATTTTATTATACTTGTGTGGTTGCCGTTTTGTTTTTGAAGCGATGTTTTATTTTTATATTTTTATATTGACTTTTTACGTAAGTATGTTGTAATAAGGGTTTTTTTTGTACGTTGTATATTTTTATTGGTTGTAACTATAAATTATTGACGGGTTGATTGTAAATTTGGTGTGTCTCGGCTTATTATTATTATTATTTAAAAAAATTAAAACGTGTAAGTTTTGGAAATTGTTTAACGAAAACACTTATGCTTATCATGTGAAATAAACAGTATGAAATTTTAAGTTATAAACACTACTCTTTTATTTTAAACAATTCCGTTGCTGCATACGTTTCAAACATATGTTTATAAAGTGTTGCGAACTGTATGCTACTGTTTTATTTTCACGTCTACGTTTCAAATCTGCAATACTACAGATACGCTAATGATAACACGCTTGTAACCCGCATTTTACGCGTTTTCTTTGCTGAAAACGTCGTAAAAATTTTCTATGCATGTCTAAAATATGTTTATTTGAATGCACGTGTTGCAGATTATATAATTTTTTTTCGATCGAATGTTCCTTTCGGAGAATAGCCTACAAAAACAAATAAAAGATATTTAAAAACGTATGCATATACAAACTAAGCAGTAATTTCAACAGTTACTGAAAGACGGCATCCGGTGTCAAGAATAGGTATCAAAAATGGGGGGGAAAAATGTCGATTTTTTTTTATGAACTAAGGTTTCACAATACTTACACCAAAAAAAATCATACATAATTTTTTTTTTAAATAGGTAAGATTCGTTAATAGCCTGTCTTTATTATGTCTCATATTTTAAGTCTCGTATATGAACTCTCATATTTAAATGACGTGACTTGACTGGGACTCGAACCAACGTACTCCAGATCATAACTCCGACGCTGCTATCCCATCTGATCACACGAAGCCATAATACGCAACATGTTTCCCGAACTCGCAGTGGCTTTGAAGATTGTCTGAAGAGGTAGTTACGGCGGCCAGTCTTAACTCGCGTAAAATTCGACTGGATAAAGTTAAATGCTGAACGGCCACTGGAGGTGGGCTTATGAGCTATTAAGCTCCCCTGCCCTCTGTTACTTTATAAACTTTATTACAAGTCGTAGCCAAGTCTTCATTCGGTAGGTCGACACGAAATAACACAACAAACACCTAGAATAACGGCCCAAGAATAAAGGCATACAAGGCCTAAAAGTCTACGATAAAAGCAGGCTACCGAATCTATTACCTATTTTTTAGTGTAGGATTTTCCGCGGTTGTTATAATTTACAGCTAGCCTACATGTGTATACAGGGTGAACCAAAATCATGTACCCTTTGTTGAGCTCTGCTTGTAACAATACCCTTTCTAGAATACACTATCTACCATAGCTAACGTTTCATTCTAGAAAGGGCATTGTTGCAAGCGTGGTCATTGTTGCTTTCAAACAACAATGGGTACATAATTTTGGTTTACCCTATATGTACCTTTCTTAATATTAAGTAAAATGGCTGAGTGAAATCGGTTTTCAATTGAGTTTTATAAATTTAAAAGTATTAATTTAAAAAGAACTACCACTGAGTATCCACATGTAACTCACCCTATTTTACCTATAATAAAAACACTCGGTCTTTATTCTAAACGTCAGTTTTACACCTTGATTGATCTGTGCCATGATACACGGACATGACAGGACATGACAGGACACGACATGACCATACGACAGGTTGGCTGAGTAGACGCCCACATGTTTTGAGTCATCAATTGCAAAGTGTGTTTTAAAATAATACTTCCACCCTCGTACTTGATGACTCAACTTGCTCGCTGCGTTGCACAACATTATCGCATTAATTTCAAGAAGACAGTTGAACTATTGATTAGTCATCGATTAGTAGTAAAGCTAACCAATCCGATCTAATCAGTCATAGGCGTAGTCGCATACGTTGATTGATATATTGGTAGTGCAAATCAAATTACGGTTCGAATCTATCCTTTTGCAAATAACGTGGTGATGAGTGACTAGCATGTCACTAAAATTATGTTGGGCAACAACAGTTTGGAAATAAAGGCCCGATTTGCTACTCATCGTATATTTCGAACTTTAAACAACAGTTTGGAAATAAAAGCCCGATTTGCTAC
>JAHWFP010057680.1:13093-23941 GCA_023313725.1 Lithobius niger
GAAATAAAAGCCAGATTTGCTACTCATCGTATGTTTCGAACTTTAAATTTCTTAGAAAAAATATCGCCGGTATCCTGCATGTCCTATAAATCGCGCGAAATTTTAGTAGGCCTATCACGTTCACGTGGAATAGACAGGAACCGGAAATGACATCACGACGTTATTTTTTTCAAGCATCGGAACCTGTTGATTTCTCCCTCCCTTAAACGACTATTTTTTTTTCCTTATCCAACGACTGCACTTTAATTTTAAATTTTGTATTTCAATTTTATGTATTTACGTGTTCGTTTTACGTGTTATCTGCACGACGCAGCAAAGTAAAAATAACGGTAGCGTCGCGATTATTGTATTTTTACGGACCGTTTCAGGTCAGCTAAAAATACAATTTTTGTATTTGTTTTAAAATTATTTCGGTATCATTTTTTCGTATTACTTGTTATTTTGTTAACACACGCACCCAATATTGCCATCTACAAAATATCCGTACACGTTTACATGATTCGTTTAACTGAAGTTACCCATTCGTAAATTACGGGCACACTCACAAAAATGTAAATATTCGTATCACTATACAAACAACCTACGTAGACTTCATCACCAACCCAACTGTCAACGCCCACGTTCTACAAAAACCGATCGCCCCATACCCATATTTACATAATCAATAAACAACAAATACCGTCGTCATATTAAAAAATAATAATAATAATAATAATAATACCAAACTGGACTAATATGGGATACATATTTACGACCGACAATGTCAATCTAAAATTTAATTACACACCATGCGATCAACAAGCAAAAACACAAAACGGATAAACAATGAATAAATTTGCAAGGTAGGCCTACCCACGTGGTCGGTACAATGCCCCCCCCCCCCCCCCTATTCCCCTCCACAACCCCTACCCAACTCACCCTCACAAACAGCCCTTCCTCATATTGTACCCCCCAGCCTATCCCCGCAAGCCGTTGTTTCCCCACCCTAGCCTCAGGGGCAAAAAGGCAGCAACAGCCGAGAGAGCGGTGTGATCTTAACACAATACGTCACAAGTACAGCTGTCTCCCCAACACTAAAAGTCCCTACCTTATCGGGTCTTGTGCTAGTCGGACGATCCGGGCAGACATTATACTCGGCAGGCAGAAGAAGATCATCGAGAACGCACCATGTGCAACAGCGGTAAAGGCGGCGGCATCTTTACGCGTTAGCCAATGAGAAGAGCCCGTCGCTTTCTGCTCGTCCAATCAGATGCTACGACCATCTCGCCGGCAAGGCACACGCCGACTACTGACACATCGGCAGAGCGACAAATGTTCCTACTCTCGACGGTCCCAACCCAACGTGAACTCCACTACAGCCGGCGGATCGAAGCAGGCGAACGCGGGCAAACTTGCAGCTACACCGTGCTCGCTTGTACTGACTACTGCAGTGAGCCGATTCCAGCTCTGGCCGCTGCGTCTCGAGCAAGCTTCAATCCCCTCCTCTTTCACCCCTACTCTCACCCCTCATCAACACCCTTACCCCCAATAATGCTCTCCCTCCAACCTCCTCCCCCACCCTTCTCCAATCCTCACCGTGTTTCTGACTCGTTTGTAGGAATGAGCATGTTCATCATGGGACATCCTCCCTATTTGCTCCGTTGTTCCGCTCTCCCCCACCCCAAAAAATCAACAAAATGGGAAGTCATCTTTTCTCCAAACAATACGCGTAATCGATATTTTTTCCCCTCATCAATAAGATATTGAAAAATAAAACTTGCGGTCCCTTGAATGACTGCAATCGAGAGCTGCAATGAAAAGACGTGGAGGAAGACAATTTTTAGTAACAAATCCTTTAAAACTCTATTAGTGGAATCGCTCGGAAAGACAGTTTATGTAGTAGTAAAAATTAGAAGAATCCATTGCAGGGCCGGGCCTACTAGGGGCGCAGGGGGTTCAGTTGCTCCCCCAGTTAGAGCTATCGTGGGCGTATAAATAAAAGTTGTAAAACAATTTTTTTTAAATGCAGTTTTTTTTTTTAATGTATTTGCAGACAGATGGCGCTCGGATGTAACGCAGTCTCATCTGGTAAAGCGAATGATTAGAGACCTTGGGGCCGAAACGACCTCATATTCTCAAACTTTCAATGGGTGAGAAGTCCGGCTTGCTCGAATGAGTTCCCCCCCCCCCCCCCCGGACGTTGGATGCTAGTGCCAAGTTTCCCTTAATTGCCCAATTAAATGAAATATTCCTCTTACCTTTCTTTTGGGTTACAGTTCATTTTCCAGTACTGGAAAATGTTCTTATTTTTAAGTTTAATAGTTATACGAAACAAATTTTCTCAAAACATTGCTGAATTCACGGGACACGTAGTGGGAGGGAGGGGGGGGGGGGTACGCACAATGATTGCCTTCACCCCTAGAATAATTTCTTGGCCCAGTCTGAATAAATAAACAATATTTGTTATTATTCTGGTAAAATACCGATGAAATATCAAATAAGTCAGGAGTTTATAAAGCTTTCCATTATGACCTTGGAAGTCTTTACTGTGCTTTAATACTGTGCTTGACAGTATTAAGAGTCTGTCATAGTCCTAACGTATGACGGTACTAGGGCCGGATTAACAAGGAGGCAAATGAGGCTGCTAGTCAAGGGGCCCCCCCATGACTGCTTAAAAGTTTTTCAATTTTGTTTTTCAAATGGTGATGTCGTGACTGTATCACGTTTGTTTATGATAGACTAGCAAAGCTAGCCGGCTTCGCCCGGGTGGATTAACTTTGCCCATTATTAAACATTTACCCTTAAATTCGAAATGACTCGGTGGCCATCCCAAACGGGAAAAAAAATAATTCTTTTAAGTTTATTTAATGCATAATCCTAAAACAGTAGAACTGGGTTCGGTTGATCCAGAAACGAGGTGACTATTTTCACGTTAAAAACAAACCCTTTGGTCTTTTTTCACATTTTAAGGTTTACCTTTTTTTTGTGGATCACCACCCACTTACCCTGTTTAGATTGGGGCCCCCGATACAACCTGATGCCTCGGGCCCTACAATATCTCATCCGGCCCATGCGACGGCAACCAACTTGCATTACAGTACCCAACTCGACCAAAGTTTGTGCTACCTCATTCCTTGGTTTACAGACCTCCGAAAAATGTAAATCTGGTGGGGTAAGGAAGACTGGTAAATTATGTGAGGGAAAAGGGGGAAAAATAGCAATACCACGGCAGTGAAAATCATGCACAAAAACATAGTTAAGATTGGCTTGGCCTTTAATACGGACTTATTTTTCATTGATATGACGTGGCCCAACTCTTAACGCAGAGTTTGAACCGCTAGATGGGCGCCACCTAGTGACAGTGATATCGTTAATCTTGACCCGCTTGCTCCCTGGTGCACGTGTATGCACCAACTTTACTTTCCATAATTATGGAGACACGTGGCTTGCTTGTTGTGTAAAACGAAATTTCTATGCGTATTCCTTCGCTTGTTGAAATCAAGTGCTACATAGAACTAAATAATGGTAGACGGGGCTAGAGGATACAACCTTTCATTCGGCGAATATGCACCTTTGAGTGACTTTTGTGTGAATAATACATTTAGCTTAAAGAAAATTCATCACCATCTAAATGTTCCGTTGACTGATAAAATTGTTTTCAGCAAAACTGTTTGATGCAAACTGAAAGTGGCAGCTGCGTGGACGAGTGAAGTTTGCTAAATAGGTGTTTTGAGATCTGAACGGTTGACTCGTAATCAGTGTATGTGTGTGTGCGCGTGTGTGTGTGGGATGACAACCTAACGATGAGAGGGCGGCTGAAGCATCATTTCATTAATAACGGTTTACACTACGAAATTACTCGTAATCTTCCTCGTGCTCTTATCTGATAAGTCCGGGATTATCGCCGAATAGATAAACAATAATGGGGATGGGTTCGATGATGGTTAATAACAATAAAATAAAATGAAAAAAAAAACTACACTCACATACAGATCATAATTATTTTAGTAGTGGGTCCCCTTTTAAGCAAGAGTTTAAAACATTCACAAACCTACATCACGCACGAATCGCTGTAAATAATAAACATTTAACCCAAATCTAGACTCACGCTAGTGTGTCGCGCCAAGTTAGGCAACAAACATCACAACAAACATCACATCAATTCAATTGTCGAGGCTGTAAACCAGTATAGCGCGACGCCATTGCGTCAGTGTCTTATATCTTGAAGTATAGTTGGGCACCTTTCAGGTACTTGCGGAAAAATAATAATGCGGTACAAAAGCTTAAATTGTGTTGAAATCGAGAGCAATGACCCACCTGACAAAAATTAATTCGGAACTTGGCGGCCCCTTTTACCAGGTTTGGTTTTTGATATGATAAATAATATAACCACAAAAATTCTAAATTAGAACCAATCTAGTTCAGTAAGCTAATTTTATGCACTTACACCGTTTTGTTGCAGTGACATGGCTCGGATTTGAACCCTCCACAGAAGCACTAAACCCCAAATCCAGTGGAACAGGAAAGGTACTTGTATCGGTGAAATGGTAAAGACTTGATTCACGGTGTGAATTTGAGACACCTCATAAAAGAACATAATAGTGTAAATACGTCATGTCTCGTTTACGTTTTCACTCAGTTGAGTTTCATATCTCTTGAAATTTCTTACCAACAAGTAATGTTAAAGGAAACTGCACTTGGAAAATGATGAGTGAAGACACTGTGCACTCTCTGTGCACCAGGTGGGCCAAAACGAGTTTTGCACTAGCAGTACACAGTTTGTGTAGTGGCATTACACATGCTTTGTACATGATTACTGCTAGTACACAACTCGTGTGTTGGCTCAGCTGGTACACAGAGATGTGCACAGTCAGTGCACAGCGTCTCCAGACAGTAAGGGCCCCCATGAAACCAGTACTAAAAAAGGGCCTTCCCCCCACAACCCCCCAAAAAACCATGCTATTTGAATTTGTATAAAGAATTCGGCAAACATAATTTTACATCTATTTATCAAACCTTTACTGCTGCAAAATGGGATGTGCTGATTATTAATTTACAAAAAAAAATTAATTACAACCCATAGGATAACGTAAGTTTTATTTTGTCTTAGCTGTTCACCTGTCGAAAATGTGGGGGTTTATAAAACGAAGTGCACCTGACGTACACTAAATTCTGAATTTTAACATTTTAAAAATTATTTTACTTTTAAATTTCGAATTTTAAAATTTTACTATTTTATTTTCAATTATAAAATTATAAAATTTTGAATTTCGTAATTCAAAATTTTTTAATTTTTAAAATTGAAAATAAAAAATTCAAATTCAATTTAAAATTCAAAATTTAAAAATAAAACTATTTTTCAAATGTTTAAATTCAGAATTTAGTGTACATCAGGATCACTACGTTTTATAAACCCCACATTTTTGACAAGTGAACAGCTGAGACAAAATAAAACTTAGGTTATCCCATGAGCTGTAATTAATCTTTCTGAAGTTTAAAATTTTTTAATTTGTTAATTTTAATTTCAATTTTTTTAAGGTTTCTTTTTTGTTTAAACTTTTTCCAACAACCCTGAAATTATTAACAAACAGTTTTACAATTTTTGATCCATGCTTGTTATTTAAGAAACTGACGCTTACTCGTTCACGTAGCGTAAATGAATGTGCAATCTAACTAGGTACACGTAAACACTATCCTAAGCTTATAGTTTTTTTTAATTTTTTTTTTAAATTAATTTCTTTGAGCCTTAAGTCAGCCGAAGCAACTTAATGCTTGTATGGCTGAACCGGCTCAATTTTGAACATTACCAGCCTTTTAGAGAAGCAGAAATATCTGGTAAAGGGAGGTGCCAACCCGGGGATTCGATCCGGGAAACCTCCGATCATCGTAGGGGCCGAAAGATTGTCCAGAAATGACCAGAATAGTTCCCACAACCGCTGAAGGAGCATGGTATGAAAATATTCTCATAGTATGAAAATTTAACTTTATGTGCAGTATTTAACGTACAACAATGTTTGCACCACTGGTAACAATTATTAGTATCAATTAGACCATGGCGTTCGGCATCAATAAGGTAGACTTTTTCTGGTTACCTGAGTTACCAGCAATAAAGCAAACGTCTTACCGCATTGTTGCCGAACACCATCGTCTAACATATTTGTACAACGACGAGTTGAATCTTTAATGAACGAACCATTGTTGCAATAGAGCAACAATGTTAATGCATTGTTAGTAACCGAGCTATTGTTGTGATAGTATAACGAGCCATTGTTGGCGGGCATGTTCTTTGCTCCGACTCCGTTTTTAAAACTCAATAACTGCAATAAATGCCTTATTTGTTTATTTTAATCAATTTTAACTCTTTCCTTCGAGTCATTCTTCACTTGCAACAAAAGTATTTTTGGGAAACATTGATACGTAAACATTGACACGTAAACATTGCTAGCGGTAGTAGATTTACTTAACATAAGTAAGAACCAAAGGCCTTCGTTTTCTTACTAGTGGTAAGACAATGGTTTCATTGTTGCAGCAGTGTCTTCATACTGGTTGCAGACATAGGGCCTTAGGGCTTCGGGCAGATGACCAGGAGTGGTTAACGCTCGTTAAACCCTTTAACCCTTTAACCCTTTTTTTCATACTGGTTAGACGCCGCTTTTCTACAACAATGCAGTAAGACTGCCGCATTTTGTCCGAGGGCGAAGCCCGAGGATAACAATGCGGCAGCCTTAACACATTGTTGCAGAAAAGCGGCGTTTAACTGATTTGTACTCCGACTCCATTGTTGGTAGAACGTGTGCACATTGTTGCTCAGTTTCGAACTATTTCTTTGTCTGCTGGTTATATCATTTCCGTAGACAAACGACAACAAAATGCCAACAACTTAACTGAGCTAAAAACGGCTTCGCCGTTTAGAAAAAAAGCATTAGAGCTTGTGTCCCCATACTCACAGATGTGAAGGTACATGAATAAAAATTTATTAGAGTTCACTCGTATGCAAAGAACTTTAATTTCAACTCCATTTCCAGGGAAGAAGGACCGTTTTTACTCCGTGGTTATATCAGAAAGTGAACACAGTTTGAGGTTGAGATGTTTAAATGTTTGTGTGCGTGTGTATGTTTGTGTGCGCTTAAAATGTGTATTATACGGGTTTTTTTTTTTAATATTCGCCTGTGTGTTTGTTGTTTTATATTTTAAGCGTGTTTCGTATGAGTGGCTATATGTGCATTTTGTGTGCATTTATAATTTGTGAAACAAGCAGACTCCTCTTATTTTTTTTGGCCTGTATTTGATGGTTTCTCTTTTAATTCTACTTCGTGTGAGTAATTAAAGTTCATTTATCATTCAATTTTGTTGGCGTTTTGCTGTTAATGGCGTCTGTTTTATGCGTGTTTGTGAGTTTAGGTTTTCGTTCTGTTTCATGTGCGTGTATAAATTGTATTTTGTGTGTGTGTTTTTTAAAATATTCAACGTTTCATTTGTTTGATTAGTGCGGTACATGTATACGTGTGCATGGAGGCTGGCAGGTCACAATCCTTCTTCCCTGGAATTGGAGTTCAAATTATAGTTCGTTGCGTTCGAGTGAACACTAATCCGTTTTTATTCGGTTACCTTCACAGCTGTTAGTGTGGGGATACGAGCTCTAATGCTTTTTTTTTGTATACGGCGAAGCCGTACTCACGATAATCTTTCGGATGTTTCCCGATTTGCCGGTAGCGTGGCAGAGCAGTAGATGTGGGATTGATTCTGGCCTATTCTAGATATTCTGTCGGCCTTTTCCATGATTGGCGGTTTCTCGGTTTACCGATAGCGTGACAGAACATTTATTCTGGCTTATTCTAGACATTCTCTCGGCTCCCTACGACGATTGGAGGTTTCTCAGTTTACCAATAGTGACTGGTAGTTCTGGCCTAACAAGATAGTATTTCGGTAATCACGATTGAAAGTCTCTCGATTTTCCGGTAGCGTAGCAGAGCAGCAGCCGTGGGATTGGTTCTGGCCAATTTTAGACATTCTCTCGCCCCCTGCCGCGATTGGGAGTTTCTCGGTTCGACTTCCTGGGTTTGCTTCTCCTTACTGGACTTTTTTTTTTACTTCTAAGACATCCGGTAAGGTTCAGAATTGAGTCAGCTTACCTACACCAGCGATGTATTCTTCAGCTGACGTATGCTCCAAAAACTAAAAATAAATCAGGTATTAAATTTTTTTTTTTTTTTTGGTTTCTCGCAAAGAGGAACTTCTCTAGCAAGGAAATATAGTCGGCACTAAAAGTCCCTGGTACTCTGGTTTGGGTCGGTATTCGAAAAGGCGTACACATTGTTTGGAGGACAGCACTGACAACTGGGGCGGGAGAGGAACTGATGCTTAATGGTGCTTCGACAGCCAGGTCATTATAGCGCCATCTCAGTCACAGTGCAGAGGTCGGGGTTGCCACTGTGCCACATGTTACAGAGATGTTAAACGAACCCCAAATCTAGATCTTATCATAGATCTGTACCTCCTTCAAAAAAAAAAAATACCCGGACAGGAGGACAGACTTATCGCTCAACTGTCTCGCGGAAGATGAAAATGACGACGTAACCATCAAGATGGTGGCAATCAACAAGAAAGTGTCGGACATTAAGTGGCCACTGACCACTGGGCTGCTGCTGCTGCTCACTTCGTTTTCACAACTCTCCAACCCTCGTGTTTGTACGTGGGCTTTTAAAATCGCCCCGTCTCCTTCTAGGGTTAAACTTAAAGTCAACAATGGTTGGATTTTTAATTATCGTTCGTCACTAGGCTTGCTCTTCGGCTATTTTACTGAGTGTATGGCGCACATCCTGCATTCCATCTAAAGGCACAAAGTTCGGCTGCACTGCAACGCCAAACAAGAGTGTGACTCCCCACCCCTTGAGTCAATATAGGTGGTACATCTGATCCAACATCAACATACGGCGGCAAGGAAAAACGGTACAAAGAACCTCATCATCGTTGTGTGTGTGTCATCGTATCGTCATCATCTATGAACAATTATCAGCAGACAAACCTCCCTAAAACATGGCTGCTATCGAAAAGGAAATAGAATTATCAAACAAGAAATTACTGACTCAACATTACAAAACAGATAAAAAAAATAAAAATGGCCAGGTATGTTTAAGAAAATGTCTTAGAAGAACGTGTCGGTGTGAGTCAATACAAGAGAATCCGATAAAACGATTTCCGGAGAAAAAAGATAAAAAAAAAATAGGTAAAAAAAATATATATATCACATGCCGGGGCTTTTGACATCTTACGTCGCAGTATCTGATGAGCGTGCTATCAGACAAATGAAGATTTAAAAGGCGTTAAAACGGGCCTATCTTAACCTTGAAGTTTGTTGCGCTTGTGATTAAAGCTATTATGATTGTGTAACGTCCTTTTGCTATGTCGTGGGTATCAGTTAAAATAGAAACGATAGGCCTACTCGTCGCAGTGGCGTATGTTCTTAAGGCGTTTCCCAACGACGTGGCAAATGTCGGCCATTGCTGGCAGTAAAAGGTTAAGTTTTAGACAAGCCGTTATAGAGAGGCATTGCAGTAAAAAAAAACAACGGTAACAGATTAATTGACCGTTTACTTTCGTAATGGGCTAAAATTGAGAAGGGGAAGGTCGCCCCGGGTGACGCCCTCTTGTTTTTGTCGATCATGTGCACTCTCACTTGCCTGTTACGTTGCTGCTTTGGGGTTAAATTAAAGCATGCAAAAGCCACTAAGTCATCCGATGTTACAAGCATAATGAGTAATTAAAAAATTATAATGTTGTGTCACTACGTCACGTCGTAGCTCTCTAGCTGGTAGCGAGAGACCATATCGTCACTGCCGTTGTAACCTTCGTCATCGCAACGTTACAACCGTCCATTTCAACATTCGGCATCGCTACAACACAGTTACGTCAAAGTGGAATATCACTTGTGGCGAATTGTTGGTGAATTGAGGGCAACCAAATTTTTTGAACAGAAAGGAGTAAAGAATCGGAAATAAGCTGTAAATATTAGTATTTAATGCACGGTGGTAACGTCACGCTAACACATCCCAATGCTAAAAGTGTAGTCGTTATATACGGTTAATCTGAAAACACACACACGTCGCCGTGAATTAATTTTGATAACCCGCATTTTTTTCGACAATCTAACAATTTTATGGGGTCTACACAACTCCTAATCCACCATGACCAACTTTGCATATTAATACACAACACAAGTTCAGACAGTACACCCATTTACAAAACCAGTGTAACCAGGAGCATTTACGACTGGAAACATTTTTGGAAACACCAACGCTTGAAAAAAAAGTTGCAAGCTAAGCCTAACCCGGAACCTTGTTGTCCTGGTTACGATACGAAAACTAGGCTACTAACACTTTGAAATAACACCTAAAAACCCGAGACTCAAGCGAATAGTGCATTTTATACTCTCATCTTATTTAAACCATTAAAGTAGACAAAAAAAATACAGTTTTACCTTAAAACACAAACATCGGTAACGGAACGTCTCTCCCCTTCGTGCTGACTTCGTACACAGGAAGCTTCTAACCCGGAAGTTTCCATTCAGGAATTTACGTAAGTCGCATGCAAAAATTCTTAAATTCATTATGATTCACAAATTAAATTTACAAACAAAAATCTTTAAAAACACAAATAAGTCGGGAAGTTAGCTTGACGTCACACCTTACCATTAAAACACATATCCGTGACTACTCGGCAGTTACCTTTGATAATTGCTCTTTTGCTCGACACGGCGCAGTTCTCGCAAAAGAGAAATTATCGGCGATAACTGACGAGTAGTCACGGATATCTGTTACTGAACGAAGAAACACGATAGCGCCAACATTGTGAACAGCTAAGAATGACTAG
>JAHWFP010057680.1:23951-41448 GCA_023313725.1 Lithobius niger
AATTATCGATTTCATTAAAAACTGAGTTTTGGTTTTAATAATAAAATAATAATAATAATAACCATTTTTTTTAAATTAAATTCTTTGAGCAGAAGCAACTTAATACTTGTATGGCTGAACCGGCTCAATTTTGAACATTACCAGACTTTTAGAGAAGAAGAAATATCTGGTAAAGGGAGGTACCAGCCAACCCCGGGATTCGATCCGGGAAACCTCCGATCATCGTAGGGGCCGAAAGATTGGCCAGAATAGTTTCCATAGCCGCTGAAGGAGCATGGTAGCCTCTCACGCTACCCTGGCCGGCAGTCCTGGCGGGGTTCAATCCCCTTTCCAGGGGTACGACCAGATCCACAAACCTTCAGCAACCAGGCTGAGCTCTCTCACAACTCAGCCACGATAATAATAATAATGAATTTATTGCAGAATGACTCGAAGTTTAATTAAAAACTTGTGCGAGTCACCTTTAAAGAATTCACCTTTAATTATAAAACTTTAACAGTCATGAAAAGATGGTATGGGCTACGGAAGGGCAATGAGCCAACTAACACCGTTCCAACAAAATTTAGAATTAGTATTGTCGTTTTAAGAACTGTATAAGAGGGATTTCGTCAAAGGCTAATTTAAAGGGTCCCATTGAGACTGCACCAACGGCAACACCAGGAAGCGAGTTCCAAGGTGCTACCAACCTTGTCGCAAAAAAAAATTCGTCTACACTCAAGTCTCGATGTTTGGACTCGTAGCGTGAATGGATGACCACGAGTTGAATGGTAAATATTGAATTCAAAAAGAGGTAAGTCCACCGAAAAAAGACCGTGAACAATCGTAAACGTAAGTATTGAAGTCTGATTTTAGCCTCCGAAGTTCAAGTGGCTCTAGACCTGCCCTCCGCAAACGATTTCCGGGGGAAAGATTCCGAAATCCCAACAGGATCGATTGCAGGAGGTCGATATCCTGCAGCAGATATGGCGACCAGGCCGGGCTTGCATATTCCAAAAGTGGTGTCACAAAGACCTTAAAAGCCCACACATGACCAGGTACATTTGTGGAAGTAAAACATCGTCTCGCAACAGCCAAACGCCGAAATGGGTTTGCGACAATCTTTCTACAGTGGGTTGTCGATTTCAAATCCTGGGAAAACCAGACACACAGAATTTACTAAGTATTAAGTCAACCGTTTACATAACATTTTGAGGATAGTAGCCCATCAATGCAAACGATGTCTTCGATGTTTACGATGTTATATTGTACAATGTTTTCCTCTATTTGGCATAGCGGTACTAGCCCCCATCGCATTTCCTCTTCGCGCGTGTAATTTGGTTCGCTTCGGCGTTGGTAGTGTGTATTAAGTAGGCCTAAACTTTTATGCCGCCGATTCACGAAGTTATCCTGATGAAAAGCGTATTCGTGTTTCCGTAAAAGTCCTACGATTAATGAAGGTGACGTCATTTCCCTAATACGGGCCTAACACGATGTAAGCAAACAGCTTGCGCTAAACGAGATGAAGCATACTGTCAAGATCTGTGGTTTATTTGTCGGTGACCAGTGGAGTAACAAAGAGTCTCTGGGCTCATAGGCAAAATTTATGGTCGGACCCTCCCCCTTTTATTACCCCCCCCCCCTCCTCCATTCTCTGATCATTTCGACTGTCTTCGTCCAAGTGATACATATATTGTACATTGTTTGGTATACGTTACCCGAACAACCAACAAGTTTTTAGCCCAAAAAAATTACTTTGTAATGCAAACAAATAATAATGTTTGAACAAATTTATAAAAAAAAAGTGTTTGTGTGGTATTTTTTAACATAATTAACTGTCAAATTATTAAAGCTTTGCTTAATAGCTACATTATGTATTGCACTTGTCAAATGGGAACTTTAATTTGCTTATAACAAACTGCAAATTTACATTCCGTAGTTAGTTTACTAATTGAGGCTCTTAAGGCGACACTTGCCGCAAAAATCTCAATGATGTTGTCCATGTCCATATTTCGACGCCTGGCGGCCCCCGAGTTGCAGGGGCCCGTAAGCAATGCTTACCTAGCCTACCCGTACGTTACGCCACTGTCGGTGACCAATCAGAGACGAGTAAAGCTGAAATCTGTATAATTACTGAAACAGAACGCGGTTTGGTCTTTTCAGCGTAAATCGAACATGGTGGTAGTTTTGCGGAAGAAAAACAAAACCTCTCTATGAGATACTAATAATATTTTGTAACAAACTCTGCAAGCTCTTGTTATATAAATGAAAAATTAAGTGATAAGGACCTTTTTTTTAACTGAACTAAATAAAATTGTAAATACATTGTTTTTGAAGGTTTCCATCAGCAGTTAATTATGCTACAGGTAAGCTTACCTAATTATGACTGCCTGTCGAGGGTTCCCATCTCGAGAACAGCCAGACAGCTCTCAGAAAAAAGTTGAAAACTACCTGCTTTCAAAAGTTCACCTACATTGTGTTAAAGAGCATGCATGCAGCCTAGCTAACAACTTCTCCGGAAAATAAGTTGATAAGTAAATCCAAAAGTTTTCTTTCAAAAAAAAAAGTTTCCAGCACGAAGAAAAACGTATGAATGCTAAACATAACAATCAAAAATATATAATAACCCAAACTTTACGTAAACTATATACTGAAATGCTTCTGCAGTCAGGGAAAAAAGGTGGTCGATTTTTCCAAAGATGTGCGGGCAAAGAATCAATCCAATCATAGTTTTAAAAAGACACAATTTTCACGTTGAAGACGAAGAACTTAAAAAATAATTTACCACAACGTTAAAAACACTCATTATTCGCAGTAATTTCCTTCCACCACCCCTCCTCCTCACCAAGGGTTTCTCACGAAAATAATCTCTCACCAAAAATCGTTATTATTTTAAAAAAAAAGTTTTTTGAGCAGATCAGATTTCACCTTCAGTAATAGTAAGGCCGTCTAAGAAAATGAATAATTAAATAAATTAAACAAATATAAATAAATCAGTTTGCTGCAAATTGTGCAACAGGACTGGAATGGGTACAGTTGCCTCTAACATTCTGCCTTGACATAATCAGCACGGTAAAAAGGTAAAACAAGAATTTATTTGTTCAGTATCGGTAAGGAACGGAACGATGGAAGGAAAGGGGTACCACCGCCTTACCACCAAGGTTGGACCTGCAAGGGACCGTCCTGATGACATCGCCAGTCCTGCAGGATGTAGTATAACCAAGTGGTGTAAACTTATACATGTACTGCAGTTTTTTTTTCTCATTAAATTAATTTATCGCAGTACTTTGACGGTTACAAACCACTGAGTCGAAAATGTTTGTCAGAATACTCGCCCGGAGGATTCGGACATGAAGCTTAAAGGTACGTGCATCCCTGTTGGCTTTCCTGCATGACTCAGGTTTTGGGACATTAGTTCAAACGTACGTAAATGTTGCCATCACAGTCATATTCTTGTTTTTTTTTCTTTCGAGCGAGATGTTTTTGCGACATTAACTCTAACCTGTGTAAATGTTGCAAGCTCTATTCTCAACGGGTTGCAAGACATACCGGAAGGATTTATGTGCCTTTAAGAATATTTTGTTCATTTCCATTTTCATACTTTCCCAACTTCCTGTTTTATACGGCTTCTGCAGTGTTTATCGTGTAATGAGATGTGATTTGTTTTTAGTAATTTCCTGGACTAAAATATACTTGTGCAGGTAGGTTATTATTATTATTTTTTTTTTTGCATATACAGTAGAAAGACTTGCCATGACTAAATTTGTTTTTCAAGGACTACTTACTACCCTTATAGAACCCAGGAGTCAACCCTTGAAATCAAGACGCGTTGTCATTGTTTAATTTGAACGCGCAATACGCAAACCGATTCAACTGATTTTTGACATTTGAATTTCAACTGATGTTGAATCCAAAACAACCCACAGAGGATTGCTTGAAAAAAAAGAATCAACTACAGGGCTCTGAACTCTTGACCACTCATGCCGTTGTGTTCATGTCTAAAATTCGCTAAACAGTACAAAACAATGTTTTGTGAGGATAAACGATCATACTGGGTTTTTTTTTATATAGCTCATTTCGGAATGACCACAAAGGCTTAAGTGGTCTAAATTGTAGACCCTTTCTTTAATATCTTGCTGGGGACACTGCTATTGCGTAAGATTTGTAACGGCTCACATGTACGGCAATACACAACTCACGGAGCCTGCACTCCGTGGTGCCCCTTGCCGTTTACATGGCTGTTGCGCGCCGCTCACTACCGTGCACAGACAGGAATTGGCCAAGCTCCAACAGCCGGGTGGCGAACGAGTCCTACTTTTAAACCAGTTTGAGTTGGAATCGGATCGTGCCTGCTAGCCAGTCACGTGACGTAAAGCCTTCGACAAGACCCATTGTTCTCAACCAGTATAAATACTGTTGGCCGACCGATGGATCGTCAGATGGTGTTGGAGGTCGAACGGAACGGTTAGACCTCTGGAGCCTACAAAGGTGTTCAAACGAAGGATAAATTCGCGCTCATGCCTAGTATGTAACACTATGTGTGTAGTCCCCTAGATATACAGCAAGAAGTAAATTAGGATTGAACCTTGTCTTGAAACTAATCGTCGACTTCCTTAGCACCTTATAGATTTCGTATTTCAACTTTACTTACAGCAGGCAATTATTTATCACAAAAGAGGATTCAGTCCGCATGATATTTGCTCTATTTCTTCTGCTCTTTGGAGACCCTCGCACATTCGTAACTTAGTCTTTCCGCATATTAGTCAAAGAGCCGTAAGACCTCCTCGTATCCGCCGTGTGTTGATTAGCCTGATGCGGCGGTTTTCTGGTCGGTTAGGCGTTGGTCGCATCGGTTAGGTCGCCGGCTGCGTTGCCAGAAATCCATCTAGCTCAGCCAAGCTACTCAATTGATTCTGAGAGCCGCCACGCAACGTGTGTTTCCCGTTCGGATTTGTCAATGTCACGTTTACAATTCACCACCAAGGACGGTGAGCAAACGAGCCAAGGGGAAGTAGGGGAGAGAGAGGGGGATATGCGGGGGTGTTTGTGGGTGGGTGGATGGGGATGGGGTTTTGGGGAAAAGGAAGGAGGGCCATCGCAATCCCCCCGACCTTTCTACGCTCGATGCCGACCCCTGCCTCACTTTGAGGGCAGCCGTGTTGGGTGCTCTAGATGCCTCTAATCACAGAAATGGGAACTTAGATCAGAGGTTGAAGCCACAGCAGCCCCACACAACAAGCAAAGCAGAGCTGACCCAGCAATGGACGGAGCGCAAGGACTTTCCTGTTCGAGGTGGGGAGATGTGGTGATTTCGAGGTGGGGGGGGGGGAGTACTGACAAGGGGTCTACTGCGAATATACTTGAATTACATGAAGGACTATCTGAATCAGACGATTCGGCATACGACTGAATCGTGTGATTCGTTCTTACTTTTAACTTGTTTCCAATGGACGTTGATACAAACGTCCAGTTGTTACTTGATTTTGAAAACTAGCTTTATCGTCTTTCTTTCCGTTTGTTCAGGTGATCTTCAAACCGCTTACTGAACACGGGAACTTGAAATTCTTAATTTATCGCCATGCTAATTCGTGACCAGCGCCACTATAGAGCGGCAAAGGCAAAAGCTACGGCGTTGGATTGATTTTGGATTTCAGTTTCGGTTCCGAGAAACAGACGAACTGTGTGAAAAATCTATTTAGAAAGTCCCTATATACACTTGATTATACTACAGTATGTCAGCATAAAAATTTTCGTAAGAGTTAGAATACATTTTAAAGACTCAAAATTGTAAAATCAGTTTGACATCACTTTTCGTTCAGCTGAATCTGGCTGGATCAGCGATTTAGCAGCAGCCGCCATCTAACGTACGTGCTCGATTCACGTGCAAGAAAATGACGTCACACTGTCCTTCTGTCACTGAGCGTATTCCAGGTAGTACTCGTACTGAAAATAAAAATGTAACATTACCTGATATTTGAGCCACCGTTAGACCAATCCTGGATTTTAACATCGCCGCATATGCGAATGCGCTATTACTACGTGGAAGGCACATATTTGAATAAGTTCTTGTAAGACGAATGCGTTTTGTATTCCAAACGCTGACCAGGTTGAGATCTGTAATTCATGCGTGCAAGAACAGGGTCTTAAAAGAGTCCAACACATCCCTGTTCGAAATGTTTTGCGCACTCCTTGGCTCTCCTTAACAGTGTAATGTGGTGACGACAACAATGACAGTTTTTGACACAGTATGCTTTCGCTTTTCGCTGATGGCGAATTTCCAATTTTCCTTAATGTAATCAATAATGCAGATTTTGGAATTATGAAGAGACATGGGTACTGTGCCATTAATTCCATGTTTGGAATAAGCATGGTACCATGCTGACGAAAGTCCTTAATAACGGGACCAATATATTCTGAAAATCCATGTTGTAACTCTCTCTCAGTATTCCACCGTTAGTGCAAAGCCGTCTGAGGGAAAGCAGCAGCTTTCAGCTTCTAGCTCCAAGTCAGTTGATGTACCATCGACAAAGTCTTATTTTAACAAAAGCAATGCAAAGAGGCTTAAACTTCCCGGTGCACGCGAGAACTGTCATAGAGTTGGGAGGCAAGAAGACACTCGGTCCCCATTCGAGTTGGCCTTGGCTCCAGAAACAAAATGCCTTCCTCGTTTTATAAGGTTCGTTTAAATGCTAGTTTTTGTGAACTGAGGCGTGATTGGACTACTCGCGGCACAAGTGGTATTTTTCACACATATTTATTTGGTAAAAACCTAGTACACGACGTAATTTTGAACGTTCGTTTTCCACAAACGTAACATGGATACTCGTTCGTCAACTGGCGTCATGGGGTCAGGATTCGCCAAGAACAGTGGAACCACGGCTCTACTACAGTACCGGCCGGATCTTGGATGAAAAATACCATACGAGACTGGGTTGGACAATATGGACGTCGAAAGCCCCCCCCCCCTGATGTGATTGATTTGTCTTGTTGCAGCATTTTGTCAACCGAGGGCGGTACCTTCCGGACAAAAATGCTGCCTTCATTGAAACTCTTTCTGGATAAACGAACATGTCGTTATTTACTGATGAGCTATAGAGCAGCGTCATGTGACGTCATTTTGGCTACGAGATACAATTTGGTGGGCATAGCTACAAGGTGCACTAGATTAAAATGTAAGGGAAAACACTGCACTTCTAGTCAAGACATTGCTTTGAGAACGATGCTTAAAAGAATGTTGTTTTCTCCAACAACAAAAATCATGCGTTATATGCTTAAGAAATTCAGTCTAATAGCATTGGCTTCAGTAAGACGACCTTCCTTTTTCCCACCAGTGCACCTTCCAGCTAACCCAGTACCATAGAGTTATACACAATAATACTACGTCGTGTCACTGCCCTATATGCAGTCGAGAAATTTATTTATTTTTACATGTAATCTGTTTTCCGGGTGATTACTTGGATTAAGTTAGTGAATAGAGCAGCGTCATGTGACGTCATATTGGCTACAAGAGAGATAGCTGCAAGGGGCACTCGATTAAAATGGAGGGTTAAACAACGGCACTTCTAGTCAAGTCAGTGCTTAGAGAGCATATTTCACAGGCTTAAAAAAAACGTTGTTTTCTCCAATCTCTTGTGTTGCGAGGTTGTAATTGGAAAATAAAAGCTTCCACTTGCTTAAAAATGTCAGCAACTGCCAACAAATCGACAAAAATCGCGCATTATAGGCCTAAGAAATCCACTCTGAACAGCATTGTTTTCAGTAAGACGCCTTTCTTTTCCCCCTCCAGTGACCCTTGCAGCTATCCCAGTTACTGGCTCCAACATAGAGTTATATACAATAATACAACGTTGTGTCACTGCCCTATTATTAAGCTTTTTGTCAGTTGACGCTATTTGGCAATAGACAGCGTGACTCTCCGTACAAAAATTCACCGATGCGATTTGCTTCGCCAATTCCCGAACAGACCTCGAAGAAATGGAATGGGCCACTCGTGGCGGCCATTTTGTCTACACCCCTAATATTGTTGTAGGTCGGGTCGGATAGTTTAGTGGAACAAATGGTAGAATTTTTGGGGACATCTCCTATCCATGCCGCTCCTGGAAAAAGAACTAGCCGAATCTTTAATTAATTTCAGCATATCATTTCACTGCTTTCTCTTAAATTACCGTACTGACAGCATTACTGGATTTCACGTGTTTGCATGTTATCCAAAAGCCCTTGTTAACATCACTCCTAAACAGAAGGCTAGCTAGCCCGCCCAACAACTTTTGTGACAACTTCACCAAAACTTTCGTCTAGAAAATTTCAATTTATATACGCGTGAAGATTGTCAGCTTAAAACACAGGAGAAGGAGGAGGAGAGTAAGAATAAAATTGCAAGGGAGCATGCGCACTGGAGAATGAGGCGGTGGTAGTGGAGACAGAAGAGGAGGAGGAGGCAACGACAATTTTTATTTTTGCAAAGCTAGCATACAAATGCGCTCCACTTCCAAGTGAGTGAGCATGAGCCCACCAGATGTCGCCCTACAAAGTGCCCGGATGCTGGCGGATGGATACGGGACGAGTGCAAGCGTGAGTGAGGCTGCAGCAGTAGAAGCGGCAACATAGGGTCAAGACTAGTTAGCGCGTATCAAAAACAGGCTCGCGTACTGAACCATGCTAAAAAATCCTCATTAGTCAACGATAAAATACATTAACGTACGGTGGCATTTTTTAAGTTTAGTTAGGTTCCGGTTACGTCTGGTTGTTTTCGATTTGGCGTCGATCGTTAAAACTGCTTCTGGCTTTTGACGAGCGCTAACTAGCGACGACCCAAGGCGAGAAGGCAAGCAGTTTCATCACCGCTGGCCCCGGCCCCCTCCATCCATCATAAGAGCACGTGACACACGGCGTTGCTGGACCGAAAGAGAGTGAAGCAAGCAAACCCCTCTCTCGCACTCTTCTCTCTTCCCGCGCGGCACGCGAGAAATACCATCCTCGGTTTCACACTCGAAGGAACGATAATCCCTCCGCAAAAATAATAAAAATAAATAAATAAAAAAAAAGATACGAAATTGAATTTGGCATGGAAAAAACGAGAGAAGAAGGAGTTGACCAGAAAAAAATCCAGCGAAGGATGGGAGCCCGCGTATCTGAAGTTTCACTCGTAACATCATTGTGATCGGATTAATCTGACGTTTTTGGCCTTTGTTTTTCCCAAATGTGTGAGAGGCTAGTCCTATTAAAAATCCGGTCTCCCCCGTACAATTTTTTTTCCCGATTGTTACTGAAAAAATATTCGGTTATTTATTTATTCCTTTCTTTTAAACGAAGAAAAACGGCTATTTTGGACCCTTGGTTTCGGTCTTGTTGTTTGCGCCCAGACCTACTTTGGAGTACGCATGCCAGGTCTGGTCGCCTCATCTCATAAAGGACATCCAGCATGTGGAGTTTGTTCAGTGACGTTTCGTATAGTTATTGCCTGGTCTCGGAGGACGTCGTACGAGTATCACCTGAAAATGTGTAATCTCGACATACTCGAACTTAAGACGGCGGAAGCCAGAACTCACGCTTACCTTTTTGCATGAACTGGACGATATTGATCATCGTCGTTTCTTTGCCATTAGGGGCAACAGTGAGACGACAAGCAGTCTTACTGTTGCCTCTAATGGTAAAGAAACGACGATAATCAACATCGACCAGTTCAGGTAAAAAGGTAAGCGTGAGTTTTCTGGCTTCAGCCGTCTTAAGTTCGAGTGTTTCGAGATTGCACATTTTCAGGCGATCCTCGTACGACGTCCGCCGAGACCAGACAATAACTTTGTGAAACCTCACTGTACATACTCCACATTCTGGATATCCTGTATGAGATGAGGCGACCAGACCTGGCATGCGTGCTCGTTGTCGATCCCGTTGGGAAGGACTGTCGAAAGTTCTATTTTGCTTACAGGGTTGTGAAAACTTGAAATGGCCTTCCTGCTCATGTTGTTACGGTTACATTTTTCTAATTTTTTGAAATGCACACTGGCTTATCGATCACCACCTCGTTTTTTTCAAACTGCGGTTTGTCATAAGTGGTCTCTACTTAAACCTTACCATGACCCCTTGTTTCGCATTTATGTATTGTGTATTTATTTTATTTATTTATTTATTTATTTATTTATTTCGTTTCTTTTGGTAATTCCAATCATCAATCACGGAGATAGCTTTTAAATACCTTAAGGATGCTACAAAACAGAAAGTCAGCATTAAACACTGGCCTTCTGAGAAATAACACAGCTATCTCAACTGGGACAAGAATCCAAGAAAACTGGTTATCCAGTGGGCGTTCTATCAACTGCGCGACTGGGGCGGGCCATGGCTCCAAATTCCAGCCGAAGTAGTAGCTTCTCTGTGGTGACCTTTCTACACCAAATTCTAGTAGAAGTCTGCCGATCTACTAACGAATGGGATACTCTATTCTGAACTCCTAGGCCTAATAAGGAGGGATGTAGTCTCTGCTTTGAGGCGAAGCCTAGCCACACCTTACAGATAGCATTGGTCTCCCCTTGCTCGCGTGATTAGGTTTCACCACAAAACAGAGACCACCTGCCTTCCCTAATGTGGGTACAAAACTGGACTTGAACAGTACTGAACTGAACTGGTACAGCACAGTGACGTCACAAGGCAGACGAAATTTGTAAGTTTTAAGCACCGGTAATATTTATAGCAGTTTCAGTTTTTACGAAGTGTTTTTTGGTATCCATTTAAAACCTAAACGGTTCATAGTGGCGCACACAGGTGCACTCAAGTATATACTACAGTACACATGTATTTACTCCAACTGTGCACTCAGTTACTTAAAAGATTATACAGTGCGGGTCAATAGATCGCACCAAAGGCATGCATTTGCTGCAGTGACTACTACCCGAATACTTGGTCGGTAAGATTACAAAGTCATCGGAGGCTATTTGAACGCGTGAAGTTAGCTGACCCTGACATATCCCATCAAGGTCAACGCGATGTTAACTCTGAACTAAACGTCGTGCCAGATCGGAGTAAATCAGAAAGTTGTAGATAACCATAAATGAACGCCAAAGCAAACAAAACAATTCGAAAATCGGAGGGAATCATAGGGTTTACAGGCGTTGAAGTTTAGCAGTAATAAACTGTAGTGCAGTACTTCGGAGCATAAAGGGTAGGGGGAATGAGGCTTACTGGCCCGTCGACAGGCACGTCATTAGCGCCAACCTCAGCCACAGTAGTCCGGGTATAAAGGCTTAAGGCCACTTAAGACTCGGAAACTCCAGCCCTTACCTGATATAAGAATAAAAAATCCAAGCAGTGCACAACAAATATATAAAAAGCACGACGTTTCAAGGTTAATTTCACCTCGTTTTCAGGTGCACTGTTTCATATGTTTTTTGTGTGCTGCTTGACTTTTTTATTCTTATATCAGTGCTTGTTTTACCTCATACAGCTCTTATCGCGTATAAAACCTATGATTCTCTCGTAGACAATTTTCTAATTTACACTGCACAGTCTACAACGTTTACTTCAAAAAATTAACATCGAATGGCCTTGAAGGGATATGTCAAGGTCACTCAATCTAGCATATTGAAATAGCCCCACGATGACTTTGTAATCCTACCTACTTATATTCAGGTAGGTAATCGTCATTGTAATAAAATGCTGCCCTGAGTACAGATTTATGAGTCAGTAGAATCAGTTAACGCCACATTAGCTACGTAGTTAGTAGTAGGAGTTAGTATCTGGAACCAGTCGATGAGCTAGCTGCAAGGGGCACTGAAGTGGAGGTAAAAAAACCGCCATCTTTAGTCAAGCTAATTCTGTGAGAGCCGTTTTTTAAGTCTAAACAACGTTGTTTTATCCAATGCCTTAGGCAGCGAAACATATAATAAGGCCCTATCTCCGAAGAAAAAAGATTTCACTCGCTCACCCATTGAAGCAGCCGCCTACTAATCAAAAACACTTCGAGTATGTTATGTCCAAGATCCGGTCTCACTACATTGGCTTGACAAACTGCGCTATAGTGTCCGCGGCCTATCTTCAGTTCTCCGCAGAACGAACACAGATAATTGATTGTACGTTTTCAGTAGCAGAGTGCCTTGTTGATAGCCAAGATGGTTACAAAAACAATGGCGGCCATCATCATCGATTAAAGCCACCCCATCCAGGAAGACGTAGCCGCTCACAAAATAATTGCAGGACTCAAGATACACCGCGCACACAATAATGTTTTTTTTTAAACCTTTGCAAATCCAGTGCCCCATGCAGCTAGCTACTTGATTTGTCGTAATTTAAATAATATCAAAAACCAAAACTGGTAAAAGGGGCCGCCAAGTTCCGAATGGTTCGGCCCTTCAAAGGAGTGATATCAACACACCAAAACATTCGCCAATTTAACCGCACCGCATAATATTTCGAAGGTTAAATGTAAACTAGAACAATGCTACTTTCGGTAGCAATGTTCAAGTTTTCATTTAACGTCTAAAGACTATTATTCGGTGCGATTAAGTGTGCGAATGCTTTGGTGTGTTGATATTACTCCTTTGAAGGGCCGAACCATTCGGAACTTAGCGGCTACTTTTACCAGTTTTGGTTTTTGATATGATATCAATCCTTTTTTTAAAACTGTGTATTAGACTCAACTCCTATACCGTGCAGATGTGTAATAAAGTGGCACGTCAACAAGAAATCAGTTTTTCTACACTTTGCTACTACCTTTGGCTAGAGGACGAACCATTCTCAACTTAGTCACCTCTTTATAGGTATCTGGTTTGGTTTTAATTTTGTTGTAACTTGTTTTATTTCGTTAGTTTTGGTGTGTTGACATCACTCCTTTGAAGGGCCGAACCACTCTCAACTCGGTGGCCTCTTCACCAGTTTTTGGCTTTGTTTATTTTGCTTTGTTTTTAGAGGTGGTTTATTTTTCGTGAATAGGACGTGAATACAATTTCGTTGGCAACGTTGTTGAGATTTATCGTGCTATATAGTGCGTGTCTAGGCACGCACGTCAGTATACACGTTGTCATTGTCCGAACTTTGGCTGTCCAATGAGAGACGATGCCGACAATACTAACAAGGGTTAAAACAATGTTTTCGTACTTACGCGCCATCCCACGCCATCCCCGTTACACCCCTAGGCTCCAAACCATAAGAGGTACGCAGTTCGTATCGTACTGCAGCTATTCCTTCAATTTCATAGCTGGAAGCCTTCCCGTTATCTCGGCATCGATGAATAATCACCCTATGGAAATTAACATGGGGATGAGCGGACTAGAATTAGCTAGCTAGCTAGCTAGGTAGCTAGTTACACATTTGCAACGTTGTTGAGGGTCAGATTTTGCAGTAAAAGCAGCTTAGCTGGCTTTCCTACACGAGTTAATTTTTGTCAGGTGGGTCATTGCTCTTGATTTCAACACAATTTAAGCTTTTGTACCGCATTATTATTTTTATCCAAGTGCCTGAAATGTGCTCAACTCTGTTTCAGGATATAAGACAAGACACTGACGCTATGGCGTCGCGATACAATGGTTTACAACCTCGACAATTGAAATGATGTGATGTTTGTTGTGATGATTGTGGCCTAACTTGGCGCGACACACTAGCGTGTGTCTAGATCAATGCCCTAGCTTTGGGAACGATAAATGCAAAACTTGCAATTTCTTTTGAATAATTGGCATGTTTATCGTAAAATGTTATTGACCTAACTTTTTAATTTAGTTGCTACATGCTTTTTCAGGGTTCACACAAAATCTTAAAACCCTGGAGAACATGGAAATCTCAAGGAAACTGAAAATAGAGCCAAACTCTCAGGAAAATTTCAGGGAAAAAAAAATTTCTGAAAATCAGGAAAATTTGAAAAAATGCCTTTTTTGTCTGATCTCTAAGTTCCATAGCATTAGCAGGTCAGAAACAAAATCCTACGCGAGTAGTAAGTGTTTTAATTTGTGCTTTAACATGGTCAAGTATTTTAGATATAACTTCAATAAACCAAATCTTAGGCTATAGTTTGACTGACTGTTAAACTGACTGTGTGATGCCACGTTTTTCCTTGCACTACGAATAGAAAAACATGTAGCTATCGCACTTGTAGACTCTACACAGTTACTGTTAGAGTCTACGAGTAGGATAGTTACATTTTTTTTGCACTCGAAGTGGCAGAAAACGCGGCGTCATACAGTCAGTTTCCTGCAAACGTAATGTGGAACAGACTATAGTACCAATATCTGTGATGAAATTGGTAAGGCTCTTTTCGTTCAAATATTAATAAAAATATTAGCCACTGCCTGTTTCCCTAACTAAACATCTTGTAAACACCTGGAAATTGCCATTGGATGCACCTGGAAAACCTGGAAATGTCAGGGAAATTGAGAATTTCAAAATTGCCTGAACCCTGATTTTCATCAATTGTTTACTAAGCTATTAAAACGAATCCAGGAAAAACAGCTGCGGGAAAAAAAAGCCAATGGGTAAAAAACCCCGGAAGAAATCTGAAAAAATCCTAACATAACCTAACCTATCCTAATCTGTAACAATACCACTACCAAACGCAATTTCACCCCCCCCCCCCTGCTTCCGCCTCCTCCGTGAATTTCGGGTAAAATGGTTAAGACACTACTTTTAAAGTAAGCACATTTAATGAAAATAGACAAATTGTTTAATGAAAACAGACGTTGTGGAACGTGTCTAGGGGGAAAAAGTCCGGGGGGATAGTGTCCAGGGAGATAAAGTCCGACTTAAGTGGGGAATTTGTCCGCTATCGTTTTCGAGGGAAGAAAATGTCCAAATACCGACAATAACGCCTCATTCACTGCGGAGCTTTGTTGTGGAGCCAGTCACAGAGTTCGCACAAGGTCACACTCAAAAATCCAAGCATTTTTCAAGAATTTTTTCACAAAACCAATATAATGTTTTAAGGACTTTTTTTCAAAGCCAGTACAATTTTTTCAAAGACCATCAGTAGTCAACAAACTTGCTCAAATAAGTCTGGTCAGACCTTCAAATGGGGCCTAGTTTTACTAAAGAAATACCAACAACATCTCACCGTGAATACACTAAAATGTTCGTGTGTTACTAATCGTCCGTGGAAAAGAAAGCTGAAGGAGAAAAAAAATAGTTTGATGGTTTTTTTCGTGCCATTGTTGTTAAAGGTTAGATTAATTGCCTCGGCTCGTCTTTCAACGGGCAGGATGAGATTTGCAAGTGGTAAACGAAGTTTGGTTTAAAATGTGTTCTGTAATGTTGGTTAGGCGAGATGATAGGCCAGGCGATGCCACCTGGTATGCATCTAACGTAATTCGATCGTGCGCACGCTACCTGAACGAATAGTTACCGGTAGTTCTGATTTGTGAATACTTTAGGATAAATCGAGTGCATATGCACCTCTGGGAGTGGCAGTGTGCAATCAGAACTGTGGGGGGCGTTATTTTCACTGCTCTATGCCAGGTATCGGTATTTAAAAAAAAAATTATTGAATTCCTAATTTTCAACCGGTCATAGAAAACTTCTTCAAGGGCCCCACACTTAATAAGAATGAAAATTCATGAATGTAGTTTTGACTTTACTTGGCTCCATCCTGTCCTGATTGTATTCCCAATTTCCCTGTTTTGAAAATCTGGAGGACCAAGAACTGCTCGAAATTATGGAATTCAATAAATTAAACTCTTTAACTCTTTCCATTAAGAGGGATAAAAATTTTGTTTTTCTTTTTAAAATTTTATAACCCCCCCCCCAAAAAAAAAAGATGCTGACGAACTGTTTTGCGTGAATTTCATAAAATCTTTCAAGGTGGAAAAAAGCGTAAAAATAAGCGTCATCTCTACTTTTCAGTGATTTAATCATTCTTCTGAATCTACACAAGCTCCGCACCCGCCGTTTGTATAAACAAAACTTCGACATTTTCATTTTTATGGTTACGGCCAGATCAATATCTCGGGGAGGAAAAAAAACGAGGGGCGGGTAAAGCGATGACTCGATTTTTGAATATTAAACACACACGCAAATTTAAAAAAAGAAGAAAAAATAAATTTTTGACTAGACTCCTGTACGACGATAACGGAAGTCTCCGTGCTCGACATATCATTTATTAATGGAACCTCATTAAAATTAATGGAAAGAAGCACGGAACGTAATTTGATTCTGCCTTAATTGATGACATCCTTGCCCTCCCCGTTTTTTCGCTATTAATTATTAAAATGAACAGTTAGCCCTAACGGGTGAGAGCATGACGTTTGGAAAAAAAAAACATATGCATCGCCATCATGACATCCGCATAAAGAAGATTAATCAAAAATATGTCGTAGGGTAGAAGGGGTTTGGGGGGGGGGGGAGGATAAGGTATGTATGTGTAGGATGGAGATGTTAGGTTGGGGGTGGGGTGGAGGAACGTTCGAATTGAAACCTCCAAAGGTTCCAGATTTATCAAATTAAAAACGTGATCGTACTTTGTCTTTAGCTTTGCCGCCAGTGATCACAAGTCGGTGGGGCCTTGTTATGAGTCTTTTTCTTCCCATATCGAGACCTATGCCAACGTCGATTAACCAACCTACGGAAACCACTCTGACAAACTGGTGCTAGTCTTAAATAAAGATCAAATCACAAGGTAAAGGATAAACGAAGTAAACAGTCTGCCTTAATGATTGGACTTGTGAGGAAACAAAATACACTAATCTGAGAAAGAAAGAAAAGACAACTGCCCCTACTGGGACTCGAACCCAGATCTTCCAGCTGACTAGGCCAGGCGCTCTAACCACTGCGCTACCGGGGCGGATATTGGCTACTCTAGTGCGGAGGCCAAGAAGCAACGTTGCTTTCCCTCCTTCTGTATGTTTGAGACCTCTGGGTCATCACTGAGAAGTACTGAACAGCTACTTAGCTCGGCTGGAGCCTGTAGCGACCCCGGAAGTGCAGCGGTTAGAGCGTCCGGCCTTGTCAGCGAGAATTCCTGGGTTCAAGTCCCAGTCGGGGCAGTTGTCTTTTCTTTCTTTCTCAGATTAGTGTATCTTGTTTCCTCACAAGGCCAGTGTTTAATGAAAACTGTTTGCTTCGTTGGTGCTAGTCTGGTACAGTCTGACGCTAGTGCTAGTGGCTGCAATGCAAAAAGTTCAGTAGGACTGAAAATGAATGAGAGCATATGAAATTTGGAACGCGAGAATGAGATGTTTCCGGTTTTGTCTAGTTGCATCATTAGGAAATTGAATTGAAGTAGGTCAACCTTACCGTTATCACCTATTTCAGTTCAACTTCCTAATGCTGCAATTAGACAAAACCGCGAAGATCAACCTTATTCATGAATAATTATTTGAAAGCTAATCACAATCAATCTTAATCAACCTTACCGACATCTCCTATTTCAACTAAACTTCCTAATGCTGTAAAAACTACTATAATAGTTTTTATGTTTTTTTTCCCCTATTGGAGTGAAGGGTTGGGTGGCGTCTATGGCTCGGCACCGTCACAGCCTATACTACTCTACACCTTACTATACTATACTATACTATACTATACTATACTATACTATACTATACTATACTATACT
>JAHWFP010057682.1:0-55100 GCA_023313725.1 Lithobius niger
AAAAAACTAAGTTTCCTCGTCACCGACGTAATCGTCTAATCTGTTTTTAAGTAACAGCACAAAGGAGCCAATATGTCTACCTCGGGCAACAAGTTCCACAACTCCCTGGTAAGCGAAAGAGTTATACACTGCGCTATAGTGGCACACCAATCAACTTGAGCTTCAGAGAAGTGCATCTAGTCTCTTTTCTTGCGTTAAGGGCTGCCAAAAAATGGTAGACCGAAAATCATGGTATGCCAGAGTTTAAAGCCTTTGGCCCCCACTCCCTGAGTAAAGCACGTCAGTATTCTTCACATAGAGCTACGTTCTCCTCTGTTTGAATTCGCGTGTGTCGAAATGCAGTAAAAATGGAAAGGAAAAAAATCCAATTACGTTCGTCATTCATTACATGGGTGGTTGTAGCGTGACAGTGGCATTTAAAAGAAATTGCAAGGTTAATAGGTTTATTGATGATGGCATGTGGTTGTGAATAATTGGCATTTTGCCCTAAGCTGCATCCGTAATTTGTTAGGGGCGTTGAACTTGATAGAAGTGGTCTGTTAACCACGATTATGAATTGTGTGCCTTCGTCCCTGCGTGATGTAGCGAAGGGTGTGGCTTGCGTGCGTACCCATAACCTTGCCAACTACATGGTACTAGTCCGAAGGTTTTGTTTTAGGCTTGATTCATTCCGTGAATCTCCGTAGAAATTGGAAACTTGTTTCCTGAGAGGTGAACTTCCAGGAGAAGCTACTGGCCTAACCTATCCTTTAAAGCAATAATTTATAGAGAATTTGTGACCGAGACCCCGTCTGAAACGTCTTAGATTCATTCCTGTTAGTTTCGTCTTAAGTTTAAAGAGGGCGCCATGAGTTTTCTACTCAGTTTTTCAGCCTAAAATTAAACGAAACTAGCTTGTATTTAATTATTATTTAGTTTAGCTTAGTTGTAATTTAGTTTACTTTAGATTTGCGTTGAAAAATGAGCAAAAATTACCAGGTGGAACGCGTGGCGCCCTCTGAAAACTCGGACGGAACTAATAGGAATGAATATAAACACGTTTCAATAGGGACTTTTTAAAAGCGTTAGCAAACGGTACATTCCTACCGGTTGGCTTTCCTGTATGGCTCAGTTTTTCTACATTGCTTCAAAAACGTGTAAATTTTAACAAACATTTTCTACGTAAATGTTTCAAACGTTGTTTCGTGCAGGATGCTCGAATATAGTGAGAAGGTATGTCCTTTTAATTGTGAAAACGGCGTCTCTGGTGGGGATACGCAGAATGTGACAGTTTTGAGTATGGCAGTGGTCACAATTTATGACATCACTTTTTCATTTTTTTTTCACAGCTGAACTTTAACTCTCAATTTTTCACAATATAAAACTTTTTGCGTGAACCTTTAAAAAAATGGCCTTTTTTCGTGACTATTTTTCTGCAACTGTTGTGCATAAATTGCTTGCTGCATTTGTGAACGGCCCCTGCTTCTACACTGTTTACACAACAGTGCTGACTAGATTGCTCCATACTTCCATTTCTACCTTGCGCGTCATTTGCTGAATGTTGGCCTAGGTGTGCATGACCCCTGATTTTCCCAATGTTACCTTGAGACGGTTTTTGGCATTGTTCCAATTATTGGCGGTTGCTCTTTCCCGTCGCCTATGGACAGGAACCCCGAGTGTGCCGTTTGCAAACAGAAAAGGAAAGAATACGAATTTGGTTGGACTGAAGTTCGTTGCCTTTTGGAGAAGGGACGGGACGGGGTTCTTTCACATTTCCGATTGAGTGGGTGGTTGGTGGATTAGGAAGATAATGAAGTAGTGATTGCACCGGCGTTGTGAAAGGAAGGAGTGAGTGGTTTTGGGTTGCGGCGTATCAATAAAATATTGGGTGGAGGTGGAGACTGAAGTTTCCGATTGGTTTCCGTATTTTTGTGTCACATCAACACTTTTGCTGATGTTTTTGGCCCCATTTTTCTGGGGGTTTTTTTCCGACTCAAAGACGGTTTTCTTGTTGGGGGGGGGGGGTGTTCGCACTCGTTATATTTGTCACACTGCGTCCTTAAAATTAACAAAAGGTAAAAAAAAAGAAAAAAATCGGTTATGTCGAAAGCTGCTATAAAGATGTGTAGGACTATTAAAAATCATGTAATCAACCATGAAGATGAGAAGAGGATATAAAATCATGAGGGGGGGGTTGTTCTTGTTTATTTTGTAGGGGAGGATTGGTGATAAACGGATTGGGGAGATGTGCAGAAGTTGTGACATATTGGGAGGGAGGGGGTTAATAAGGGAGAAAAACTTATGCCTGAAAAGTGACAAGGTCAGGCCAAAAGGGTTCTTGGGAGGGCCCTAAAAAATGTCGGGAGTCCAAATATTGGCGATTTGCGTCCATTCCTTAAATGCTAAGGCTCGTTTTCTGAAATCTTCTTAAATGTATAAAGAAGCCTCGGGTGGTTAGTACCTCTCACAATCTGACTTTCCCCAAACACTGAAGACACCCCCCCCCAAAAAAAAACAACTGCCCTGTTTGTGTTAAACAATTAACAAGTAGAGACCACCTGGCTGCTGATTTTAAATTCCTAAGGTACGTTGAATTATCGGTCTAAAAGTAAAAGGTTGGGTTCAGCATTTAGCCTGCTGCAGATGAAGGGGGTTGCATAAAATATTCGCCAGTCCGTAGTGGTGCATATTCAATGTTTTGGCGTCCATTGCTGATGTCACCTTCTTAAAAGGTTATTTCGGTAATCTTCACTTGTAAAAATCTTGTAAACGTTTACTTGATTAAATCACCTACTAGTTTTGTTGGATTTTGCTGTGAAATAGCTTTGAATTCCACTTTGGAAATGCTGAAAATTCCATGCTGGGAAGAGCATCCAACCAAGTCCCTCCCAGGCGTTGCTTACCAGTGTAGTGTGAGAGACAACCATCTTCCTCTCACTATTTTCGTGTATCTTACGGATGAATAACTTGTGACATAGGTTGAGTGGATGTAGCAAAACAGGCAAACGAGGGGAGAAAAAAACTGAAAAAACATTTACGTTTGAACTAAATATTGCAAAAATTAGTCGCATGGACGCGAGCACCTGTAAGAATTAACTTAAAATAATAATAATAAATACTTGGGTGTTTTTTAAGGTGCACAAGCGAATGAAAATAAGTGTTTGTCCAGTAGTTGAGGAACACATGGTTCTTAACAAACCTTGAAAATTATTTAAATTTCACTTGGAGTGTTTCCAGGCCTTAAAAATCCTGGATTCTCGAAAAAAAAAGTTTTAGATAGCTTGGAAAAGCCATAAATTGAGTAACAAGCTTTTGTTGTTTTTTTTTTTCATTTTATTTTTTTAATTATGTCGTAATACGGAAGTTTGTAATCGTCAATGATAAAATAATAATAATACTAAACAAATAAATGTAGCTTTAAAGGCTTTGAGACTGATGGCCTTGTTGCCCGGATTCCATCTAACTACGGGGGTTAAAACATGTTACGGTTTGGTTTATAATGCTTTTGAGTTGATGACAGACAGATCATGGGGAAGTGTACTTTAACCCTTCCATGCCCAAATTAATTCTGGTTATGATAGTGATCAGTCGCGATTCGAAGCGGCATTCACTTGGTTTGCAAAATAGCAAAGAGGATGCTAACCACTGGGCTGTTGCTGCTCGCTTTGCTCAAGGTTCTCCTGGACCCCTCACAACTCTTGCAGTGCGAGTTGGAACTTAGTTTTTGCTCCGTCTTGTAGCTGCCATTTGACCACTCTGGTCATGAAAGGGTTAAAAGAACTTTGGTTGAACTTTGGTTTAACATTTTAAAGAAAAATTGTTCTCTTTTTTTGGGCCTGAAAATTTAAACCTTGGAGCCTTGAAAAGCCTTGAAATTCATGTGGTGAGTTCTGTACGAGTCATGTGAACAAAAAATATATATATAATAATGCAGTTTAACATCCGCTGCGCATATGTCCAAATCCAACGCACTTTTTTTAAAAAACTTCCTTTAATTGTAGTTATGTAACTTGGCCTCACTAAGTGCAATGTCAGGTAGCACTTGATGAAGGCCTTATCTTGGAATTGGCTCTTTTCCAACGACAGTTTTGCCAGAAAGATGGCCCGTCATCGGTCCGTCCTACTTCTAATTTATTCAACTTTCTTCCTATTCGAATGTGTGCCTTTGTGGGTTCCGTTGTGTGCCCCGTTGGCGAACCCTGTTGTGGTTTAGTGCTATTTTTGTAACTGCAAATAAGTTTGCGTGTTGGTATGATACAATCGCCGTTTAAATTTTAAACGTTAGATTGCAGTTGGACTTGACGTTGCCACGGTAACGCAGTGGCTGGTTGTCTGTGAGAGGGCGATTTGTGTAACCTTCTGTTGCGTTGGCATGTGCAGAGTTCGGACAAAACCTGGAGATCTCAGGAAAAATGAAAATAGAGCCAAAAGCTTAGGGAAAACAAGAATTTTTTGAAAATCGGGGAAAAGACAGGAAAATTTTAAGAAAAAAAATGCCTATGTCTGATGTGTAAGTTCCGTAGAATTAGCAGATCAGAAACTACATCCTAGGCTGTAGCAAATATTTTAATTGGTGCTGTAATAGGTTCAAGTGTTTTAGATACAGCCTAGTTTCAATAAACCAAACAGGCTATTACCAATATCTGTCACGAAAATGCGTTAGTTCCTTCTGGACTAGTCTGTAAATAGCTATTTTCTGGGATGTTGGATTATTTTCGTACAAATATTAATAAAAACATTAGTTACTACCTGTTCCCTAACTAGACATCTTGTAAACACCTGGAAATTGCCGTGGGATGCACCTGGAAATGTCAGGGAAATTGCAAATAAAAAAAATTGCCTGAACCTTGGTGTAGTGAACTAAGTCGTCCAGCACTTAATGGGTTCATACAATAAATGAAAAACTTGGAAGTGTTAGGGGAAAAAAAGGCAAAAATGTCGGCGGATGGGGGGTGTTCGCAAATTTGAGGAGGGGTATCCCAACCATGACTTAAAACAGCTGTTGCAATGTTAGGTTGGTTTGTTGTCCAAATCAGTTCCATGAATTCCACATTCCACAAGCATGGAATTGAATCAGAATTGCCTTGTGTCCATCATTGCTCATAGGTGTTGAGTAACAATCCGCACATGAGACATGAGAAATGAGAATCAAAATTGCCTTGTGTCCATGATTGCTCATAGGTCCATGATTGCTCATAGAAATGAGACGAGACTCTATCCCAATTGGCCTTAAAGTAGTATCACCACTGTTGATTGTCAGCTCCAATTTGCTTGGCCGAATTGTAGCAGGAGGGTTATTTTTGATGCCGGGTATTACAATGTGGGCTCTCCACGATTGTGGCGACCGGTTCGACAACGACATACATGTGTTGGAATTAACTTGAAGACTACAGTGTTCCATAGGACCACCTTTATGTTACTCTTGCTGGTAATTACCAGTTCCTGTACAGAACCAGTTTTTACTTGGAAATTACCAACCTTGATTCAAAAAGCCAGACGAGGGGTGTGGTGTACTGAACGATCCAGTCTGACTGCAGGATTCCCTCAAAGCATGCTATTTAATGAGTAAAATTTTCGAATGTCTTACCAAATCCTTCTTCAGTATAAAAAAAAAAAAAAAAAAAAAAAAAAAAACACTTCAAGCAGAACTAAAATTCGAAAATTTTACGCATTAAATGACTTGTTTGGTAGGGAATTCTGGAGTCCGACTGGATCGTTCTTTACATCAACTATGATTTATATTTAAAAAAAAAATTGTTTTTTTAAGCCACTTAAAAAGGCTTATTCCAGCTTGAAGCTTTTCAGAGTTGCTGGTTGGGAGTTTTTTTTTTTTTGTTTTTTGTTTTTTTTTTTTTATTTTTATTTTTTTAATTCTTTTTAAATTATATTTGCCACTGGAATTTTTTTTTTTGGGTTATCACGGCGGCCTGCTACTCGATCTGTTTGTTTGTTAAGCGATTTAAGCTATCAATGTCAGATTGGCACCATTTGATAGCTGTCGGGGGAAAATATAGTATAACTATGCTGCAACGTCGAAAATCTGTCAAGTTTTCGTGAACTTAAAACCCTTTCATCCCCGCTGTAGCTAAATGGCAACAGCTGCAAGATGGAGCAATAGTAAGTCCCCAGGCATGCTGCGAGTTTTGTGAGGTGTCCTCGAGGATCCTGAGCAAAGCGAGCAGCCACAGCCGACTGGTCAGCATCCTCATCTCCAAACCAAGTGAATGATGGTTTGAATCCGCAACTGACCTAACTTTTGTATTAAAAAAAAAAACTCGCCTGAATTAATTCAGGCATGAACGGGTTAATACAAAATGTTTATGTTCTGTATAAAGTATCTGGTATCGGTGCAGCCATTTTGAGTAATTACAATGAATGTGCCCAAGGGAGCATGTTGCCTGCTGCGGTGCTCAAGAAATAGTGTTCTTAATTTTAAACATTGGACTCATTATCCCATACCAGCTTTCGCTTAAACTGAACATAAATATTTCATCAGTTGAAGAGATAACTTTAGTACGAGGCGGTGGGCAAAAGATCTGTATTTATCTAGATATTGTGTCGAATTTCCGATAGCTTAGGACAATGTTCTTCATTTATCGTTAAACAAGATCAAATAGAAAGTTCTAAACCTTTTTCTTATCTATGAAGTTCGATGGCTCATTTTTTTATGCAATGGTTCAAAGGTTTTATCTGTTGAAAACGAATTTTGTTCCACCTAATCAGAGTGACAGTACGAAATACTTACAAAATGCCGAGATAAACATAATAACAAAAGTGATGTCAACAAAGGACTTATCACATGTATTTCTTATTTTGGTCTACATTTACTATCCTTCGGTTGATGCCCATTGCGTAGACAATTTTTCCGCCAATTGGTACCTCTGTTTGGTCTACCCAATTTATTATTGAACAAGCTCAAAACCAAACTGGTTACAGCAAGCTATAAATCAGAAAATGTTTGTTTGAGGCTCCATTCTACTGAATGTTGTTTTCCTTGAACTGCTATCACATAATCCTAAGTTCATCCCAAGTTTGTTTCTAAGTGTTCGATTATTTAGTTTTTGCTAGGTGACTCGAGATGACTGTACCTATCAGATTATTAGTACCATTGGAAAGCTCTCGAAAAAACTGTTAGGTTGGTGTATTGAAACATCAGAATCCATCAGTTTTTTTTGGCAAAAACCAACGTTTTGCCAAAACCAAGAATGATTTCACACCAGTATCATTACCGGTTGAGCCTTAGCTTTTATAGTTTAGCAGTTAAATCGAGCGTAATCCTATTTCACACCACACGTCCATTTACACAGTATTTCAAAGAAACCCCTAGCTTTTTAGCTTCCGAGGCTAAGGAGACGTTCAAGTATTACGTTATCAGGAAGGGGGAGGGGGTTCGCTAGCAATGATTGATGATTGATTGATGGCCAGTTAATGCTGTAAGCACCGTAATCCCAGTAAAAGGTTTTTAAAAAAATACAAAAAAAAACACCCTCTTGGTGGGGTCAAGTTAGAAATGACGTAATATAGGGGGAGGGGGGTCAGCAATTGATGACAATCTATGACGAAGGGGGTTAAAAATGGCCAATTTCTTGATGCCGAAATGCTTGAACAGTCCCTAAAATAATAAACCTTGTCACTTATTTTTAAACTTCTTTTGGCGAGCGGCATAATCTCATGGCAGAATCATTTTTGTTCTTTGCAGTGTCGAGACTTTGTCAAGGCTGGAGCTGTGAAGCTGCAGACGCCAGCTGACGTGATTGCTGCGTCGGACATAACCTTTTCCTGCGTAGCTGACCCTAAAGCTGCCAAAGATGTAAGTTATCCGACGGTGGATCAGAAGGCCCACCTGACCTCAGTGAGGTGTAAGTGTCCAGCAAAAGACACGTGGGACATTCTGCCTCATTTATTTTGTATGAAAGTATTGTATAATGATGTTAAAATAGAACTATGTGCTGAGACGGTTTTTAATTTTATTCTTGGGTTTTTTAAATATAGTTGGTATTTGGCAATTGCGGTGTCTTGCAAGAGATCTGCAGTCCAAAAGGTTACGTCGAGATGACGTCCATCGACGCCGAAACGTCCAACGACATAGCAGAGGTAAGAAAGACTAGCTTTTCCTCTTTTTTTTTGGTTATGTGGCAACTTGGCTCTGCGTCACAATATATTGCTTTGCTTACATATTTGGTTCGGTACATCTAAATGATTCCAAATCTTTCTTTTACTAGTGTGGCTAAAATATGTTCTCACACTTTTCAGCTTTTTTTTTCTTTTTATTTCTATCACTGATGAAATATTTTGCAGGTTAATGTACCGTTCTTGTAAAATTCACACATTTTTGTGGTTGGGTTACAGCTGAGTTAAATAAGTTGATAATGCTACTTCTCACAAAACAAGGTGTGGAGCAGTACCTGCTTCTGTCGGCGACACCAGAGGGCAGATTGTCAGTCTCTCCAAGGCGGCGTAGCATCACAACCGCCATTCAAACCCATCGGAGCAGCTGTGGAACTTGAAATAAATAGGGCGCATAACTAAGGTGCACGTTTTGAAATTAATTGGAAAATAACACTGGGGTTTCTTCAACCTCCTTCATCAAGATTTAAAATTTGGAACAAGTCCGTGAAGAGCTGTTCACCATGTATGTTCCAATAAGTACTGCTTGCAACACTAGCCATCTCCACACGGTGTTCTTCATTCCAGAAATAAAAATGTCTTTAAACTAAAAACTATCCATAAATTGATCCCAGTGTACGTTAAATTCGCCTATATGGTTGATTTTCGGATCTTTTTCCAAAAATGCATTGACATCTCTGACATTTTTATACGAGGTTTTCATCTTATTTTGATTGCTTTTGTGTTCTGGTGAAGGGTTTTAATTAGCCTTGGTGATTAGTGGGAGTTTTTTAACCTTTTAGGTTACCTGCGGGAACATGCTAATGAGCAAGCCTACAAAAAGCACCACATCTACTCTTTCCACCTTTTCTCTTTGTAGAGCAGTTTTTAAACGTAGTTTGGTTGATGGTGTATGCAGCAACACCATCAACGTTTCGTGAAGCGACATAAAGTTAAGAAACCTCATGGAAAATCTGTTAATGTGTTTTTATCATATCCGTGCAAACCCAGGCTGTCATGGTGAGCCAACTGTCACTGTTTCACATATCCAGTTTGCAAGGATGTCATACTATCACCTTTAGGGGTGGCATGATGCAAAAGTTTTTAACCCGACAATGTTTTAAAAATTATGTCAGTGAACGGTAATATCTCAAATAGAGCAAATTTTGAGATTGGAATAACTATTACAATTTTATGAATTAAAAATAACCTTGGCTGAAGCCTGTAATAGGCTGCTTGGCGTACATAAGTAAAATAAAATAAGTTATTAAATAAAAAAAATCATTCATTTACAATAGGGAAACTGTAACAATGTAACAATGTGAAACACAGCGCAAGTTTTTCAACGTTGAAACGAGTTAAGAGAAACTCCTGAAAATTTCCTAGTCACTCAAACCACAAGCGGTCGATGGTTATAAACATCAAAGAACATGATCAACACCAGTAATTTGATATAGAACATTCATCATGTAGCTCGGTAATTCAATATGTCAGTAAAAAGTACAATAAGATAATAGCCAAAAAATTGTATCTCGATAATCGTGCCATCCCTGATCACAATGTATGTGTTGGCATTACCTCCAATGAGATACTGAGGCTTAAGAGAAGTGGGGTCACGTGCAGACAAACAAATTGTGAAATGAACTAAGTTCGCAGTACAGCAATAATTTTAGACAGCTTCCTAGAGCTGTATGAGCTCAAACACGAGTCGAGTTAGTTTCGAAGGTGATGCAGTTTATTATATTTAGTCCCGTGTCAAGAACATTGCACATCTATTACTGTATAGCTATAACTTAATGAAATATTCCACATTTAAGCATTAACTCTTAAAATTCTATAAAATTTAATTAATTTGCAGCAAATTTGTGTGGTTAAGAAACTCGAAAAATTTGATTTTGCATTGTTCAGATGGAGTCGAGTTTATACAGTAAAGTCACTCGAGTTTCCTATACCCCTACAGCTCGCACAGATGTTACCGACTTTCAGGATAACTAAACAGTCTTTAATGGTGGAAATGATGCCTCATTACTGTCACTGCTAATGCAGTTTGTATTATGCAGGCAATCACTGCCCGAGGCGGTCGATACCTGGAGGCTCAACTGCAAGGCAGCAAAGCGCAAGCGGAAGAAGGCATGTTGGTGATCCTGGCCGCTGGCGACAGACATCTTTTTGATGATTGCCAAACTTGCTTCCAGGCTATGGGCAAGAGCTCCTTCTACTTAGGTAAGTAAAAACATGCCTACATACATATTCTTTCTTTACTTTGTTACTTCAAAAAAATAAACGGCACTGTGATAAGCAACTACATGGTGTGAGAAGGTGTTCACGTTAACAAAACTTGAACCCTGATTTTACCTTTTATTTGGGAGGCTTTTTACTTATTTAGCTCTCGCATCATCAGATGATTATTGCAGCTCACCAAAAAGCAGAAAAAAAAATAAGTCGCACCGTGCACCAGTGAACTTAGAACCCGTACAGCCATAGCAAGCCCAGCCAAGGTGTCAGTGATCGGCTACCTATTAGATAGAACTGGGTAGGATACCCAAAGGATACATACTGGGATATCCAGGGATCTAAATAAGCAGTATTGCATCGTAATTTGTACTGCATAGTTCCGGAATTGCTATGCAAAAATCTAAATGCTACGCAATCATTGCGTTTCCATCATCCCAGTCGAATGTTAACCAGTCTTGGTTGATGATTGCTGCTGGCCTTTTCTCCCCCACCCACTGCCCGTTCACAAACAATTTCTAATTCCTAAAAATATAAAAGTATCATCACCAGCATCTTTCATACTTAGTGGTACGAGAACTGGGCACTGATCGTTATAGTAGAGATTCCATTGCAACTCTTCCAACTTTGTGGCAAGCTGAATCAAGCTGGCAAGATGGATCAAGTTGTCGATGTCATGGTGAGATTCATAAGGGGAATCCGCCGACGAGAAATTCTCGTGAAAGTAGTGCGAAACTTTTGAGGGTGGAATTTGTGTTAATTTTCGTCGAAATTTCTTCAGCTTTCTATGATGTCTGAAAATGTCCACTGTAAATGCCGTTTGCCGATTTCCAATGTGTGATATACAACCCTAATATTACGTTTCGCAATGGAAGGGATTAGACGAAACAATGTTACCGTTATTATTCAGCTCATCGTGTGTCGTTTTGTGTGCGTAAGTAAAGCCAGCATACACCGGCCAAACAAAAACCAAAAACTGCTTGTTCAATGCTGCGATACATTTTAAGGTTGTAAGGCTGTTTTTTACAGCCAGTGCCCCTTTCAGCTAGCTGTACCACTGGCTCTAGATGCTAGCTCTATAGCGAATATGGCATTACCACATCTGCTCTACATACCAACCTCTCGGTAAGGGTGGAATTATTTATTTATCTGTGTTGATAATAGAGGTGATAAAGAGGTGTCGATTGAGTAGCTGATTTTTTTGAGATTTCAAAAAATGCCAATCAATTTTGAAATATTGCATAGCAGATGTTGCTATGCGATTTTTTTGCCGTAATTCGAACACCGACTTCATAGTCAAATAGTTGTATTATTGCAAAAGAGGATATGAGGTGGGCGAGCCTACTAGTGCTTGTACAGTGGGAAGAGTTGATCTATATGGCTTGGAGTTGCTAGGCAACGATGGGAGGAGCAAGACGTGAATGTTGTCTGTTGGTAATGCTCAGTAAGGCTGAGTGAAAGTTGTTGTTTTTTACCAGTGTAGACTGAATTCGTTAAGTTTGTATGTTTGACATGCTATTTTTAATTGGTTTTGAACTGTGTTAGACTGTTAGTGACAGTTTGGGTATTAAGTGTGTAATTATTGGTATGAATCACTTACGATATTTTACTCTGTGATGTGTTAATTCTGCCTCGAAGTTTTGCCATTGTTGTTCGGTGCGTGATGTCCCACCCACTCCCGTTATTATTTTCATATTACTCAAAATTCAACCTTTAAATTATAGCTTAAATTTCTTTAGGTAACGTTCATGTACCCAGCAATCAAAGAAAATGTAGCTTAGCCAGGCTCTCCACCATTGTTAGCGATCTAACAAACCTCCCCATTGCCTTTCGTTTTGGGCATGTTCTCTGTGCTCAAAATTTGTGGCAACCTTCACTTTCATTGCACCTTCGAGTTTTGTACGAGAACTTGCTTACGAGATTCGGAATTTTAAGTGTAGTTTTAGAAACAACGCCCGGTGATCGCCAACCTGCGTGCAGATTTTGCAGATCATAAGATTTCCGTCTACATCCATTTAAAATTTGCATTGAACGCTCTGGAGGAAATTCTGTACATCGAGATGACATGGAAAAAATTTGATCAGAAACAAGATCAACGTAAGCGATTGGCGTGTCAGTGCTCCCTGGAAAGAACGGCAATAAAATTTAAGTTTATGCGATCCTTTGGAAGTTGGCTTTTATTCGTTAGATCTGTTAGGAATTTCGAGGGGTAAGGTTTCTATTCCTGCCTTGCCTGAATGTATGGCATCGGCTGATTTTATTTTGAATTTGGCACATTCCCCTATGGTAGGTTTAGATCGTAAAATCGTGAAAATTGTGCATAAAACTCTCAATTAACGAGCCAAAATAGCGAAGAATTTCAACTTTGTGTGAATATGTCACCCATGTTGCGCAATGGGGCTTTGTCTCCATCCGGGAAGTCGTTGACATTGAACGAACAAAGTGATTTCTCCTAGCTGCTCGATTAATGGAGTCGGCTCACTGTCGGGGGACAGGACTGAATGTGTGCGGATGTCAACTGAATGCAACTTAAAGAACGCAACAAAGAAATAAGTCAAAATAAGGAAATAATGATGGTGAAGATGGCAACGGATGTACTGATGGAATGTCGAATGGGAACATAATGCATAACCTCCATGGTTGAGAATAAAAATAAAGGTAACGAAGCGACAAAAAAGTCTAGATGGTAACTTAACGTCCATACGCCGTAGTTACTATCTTGAGTGACGAATTGACTACTATGAAGTCTAGCGGGTCGTCAGGCTCGTGGGCCCTCTTAATCACCCGCCACTCGAAAATAATGGTCAGCCTTGGTTTTAAGATGTTCCGAGATGCAGGAGACACATGGACAAAAGACTGTCTTGATAGGTGAAGAAAAGATTTTGTACGCTCCAAAGTTTCGGCAAGTTGGAGGTTCATCGGCGAGGCACCACAGGTCTCGCCAATATTCATCCGCCTTCGTCTAGTTGTCAGTTGTCTAGTAGTCGAACGTCTGGGTTGCCAAGTCACCAAGTCGTAAAGTCTCAAGTCTCTTGAGTTGCTGAGCCTCCTGGTCGTCACGTCTACCCGGTTGCCTAGCCATCTGGTCATCACGTCTACCCAGTCGCCGAGCTAGCTGGTTGTCAAGTCGCGAGGACGGTTGCAGGGGTGAGATTCTTCCTCTTTTAGGCGGATTTCCTCTTTTTTGGAGCTTTGCAAACCACCTAAAAATGCATTAAAACACGTAAAAACCTACAAATTAACCTATTTTCTTCTGTTTTCCTCTTTTTTCATTTATATGGACTCTCATCCCTGGGTTGTCAACTGCAATTTTCCTCATCTAGTCGCCATAATTCAGCTGAGCCATCGGGTCAACAAAGCTTTGAGTGGTTGTCATTTTTTAATAGAATTCCTGTGGGATATATTGATTGGCTCGGTAGTAAACTGAAGACCTCAGTTCCCTCCCTCTGTGATACATTGTTAGCAAAGATTGAATTGTTGCTTGCTGGTGGCCTTGTTTGTTTTCCTCTAGTAATCTGTGTGCACCTCTTGTTTACACCGCCACCTTTCCCAAAAAAAGTCTTCCAAACATATGCACCTTACTATTGCATTGTGGCTGGCTGTGGTTTATAATGCTAGCCATACAAATGAGTTCTGAAGAACGTGCTGCCACTTATCTTAGCCAAACGAATCTTACCCGAAATCACCGAATATGTTGAAAAGAGGGGAATTTCACTTTGGAACTCTTGCGAACGTCATGCACCAAAACTCCCTTACAAATGTGGAGGGTATAGGCGTAGCTTTAGTGAGATGTCATATTTGATCATGCACCGAAAAGAAACCATTTAAATGTAACGGTTTTGTCTTGGCCTTCAGACAAAAAATACACCACTAGTATGCCTGTGAATATATTTGAAGTAGGAATATCTTTGAGCTGTTTAAGTCCATGAGCTAAAGCTACCTTGTCACGAACTATCAACCAAATCAAATTCCAGTTGAATATTCGGCCTTGCTTTGCTTGCTAGCCTATGCTATTATCTATAAACTAGAAACGAATGTAGCAGTTGGCATTTAAATGTACATTCTTCCTGCCTTATAACAGCCACGTGCAGATTACCATCGTACCGTTTCGCGAGACTGCATATTAATGCAAGGCCAACTTAGATAGTAGCTGCCTTCCTCGTAGCTAGGAACACAGCTGTCTCAGTTGGCATTGGGCGTAGTAGACGAAACAGCATAAGCGCAAAAATTGTCGTCGCAAACTTTAAAGACTTGTATTGTAACGTCACACTTCATAATTTTTTAGGCTAGCATCTTATAATTTTTCTTCGGCTATCTATTGGCATAAATATTTTTAATTTTTACCACATTAGTCTTTTTAGATTTTTGATCTCATGTTAATCATTAGCAAACGATTAAAAGTTAGTACATGCACAGACACAAGAAACGTCACGGTTATTGTAAACGCGCTAAGGATCATATCATCGTTGGATGCTGTTTAAATTAGTTACCAATATTCAACAGAAAATCTCCTAGACGCCACATCTTTAGAACTTAAGGCCGTACTTAATGTGGAGAATCGGGGAAAATGGCGTTGAGTAGAATGTACAGTTAAATGCCTATAATAAAATTTTGCTGTAGCGTTTTTATGTCAGTATTAGTAAAGTTGGTTAATTTATTGTAGCAACACCTTGGTACTTATTCTTTTCCAGTGTTAACAGTAATTAAACCTTTTTTTCGTCGGCCTAAACGAAAACTCTTAAACCCGGGTTTAAAAAAAAAAATCTAAGCTTTCTCTGCTGAAGAAAATAAAAGTAATGAACAAACAAACAAAAAAAAATTGCCACTATCGACCGACCCTTAGTTGTTGTTTTTTTCAATGTACAGCAACCAAACTATTTTTTTCTTAAGCTTGAACAAAAATCGTTAAATGAAACTATACACTTGCTGTTGCCCATTTAATCCTATGATAACGCGAAGAATAGGGAAGGAAAAAAAACTGATAACATTATCTTTCTCCCTTGCTTCCCCTTCCAGACTACCTCCTTCTCTACTATTGGCGCTCTCTCCCCCTCCCACCTTCCCTCGAGCTAGAATTCCATCTTGTTTGTTGTGTGTTTCAGCAAAGCACCAAATCTGAGGTGGCTTTGGTTTCAGGCGTTCTGTTTAGTTATGGGATATGGTGTTGTGCTGCAACCATCTGCAATTCGATTCTATTACCGAATCGTGATGGCCTGTAAGTTGATAGTGATGACGGGCAATTTTTGTTGCATGTCGTGGAGGTCAAGATGGCGCCGTTTTCAGCAACCTTGACCAAACAAACTGCCTTGACGCTCGTTTCCCCGGCTTGGCTTGCAGCTTCCAATCTTGTGCCAGTGCATGTGCCGCCATCTAGTGCAGTTGAATGGTACTAGTAAAATCGAATGGCTCCTACTGCCATAGTGGTAATGTTTGAATTTGACAAAAAAGCAAGAATAATTTTAAAAATAATAAGACCATACTTTCTCACTATTTCGAGCATAGGTTAGAGTGAATGTAGTGCCCTAATTCTGTTTCTTGCGAGGAGAAAAATAGGAAAATGAATGCCTGTTCAAGATTTACACACGTCGAAACTAATATTGCAAAACTGAGCCATGCAGGAAAGCCAATCGGGAGGAATGTACCTTTAAAGGAAGATTGATTTCAACGGGAATAGAATTTTTTTAATTAAGTTAAGGCTGTTGCATAATAAAATAAAAATATTAAAAAAAAAATATATAAGGTATAAATTTATATCCATAATTATATTATATAAATTTAGATGTATAATTTTAAAAAGAAAAATTCAAAATTCAAATCCCTTCTGTTACAGTATAGTGAGTTTGGTGTTTTATTATAAAATATAGGCTAATTACGATTCTACAAGTTATTGTAATTGCTGTTTTTTTTTAATATGTAAAATAAAAATATGCTTTCTAGTTGCCTTGAAAATGCACATTACCTTTTTTATAGCATTCTCCTTCTCAAAATGCTGTTCAATCTAGAGAAAATAATTCGTTGGAGTCCTTCCGCTTCACTACCTACTGCGCAGCCTCCTTGATCCCTGCTGAAAATGAACTGCAGAAAAAGTGCAGTGAAAGTGCAGCAAATTGCCCACCCCCAAAAAACTGCACTTCTCTTTTGCAGTTAAACTTCAGTTTTTTCAAATAATTGCAGGTGGAAATAAAAAAAAAATTATGAAGTAAAAAATTCAGAAATAAATTTCGGCTATCATTCATACCTTGATCTTGCACAGTAACAAATTCATATTCTTAACATGCATCCATACCTTCCCTGATATACTCTTACTTTACTTACAACGATGTATGTTGTCATCCGGCTCTATATACCTAGCCAATCACTAAGCGTTAATGTGTATGGTTCCAAGTTTTGTATTTTGTGATATCCGCGAAAGTTATGCAATTGTTGGCTTGATTTTAAACAGTCAATTGGCATTTATTGTTCTACACTATACCAACCCTTTCTTGAACCATAAAAATTTGTTCATAATTGGCACACCGAGTTTCATGATGCCCACACTGCTGGTTTTCGAGCCTCAGTTTTCTGTCATTTTTGTTTTATCGTAGTTGTACCTAACCTTCCCAGCAGTGTAACTAGAGTTATTTTGAAATTATTAAGTGAGCTTGTTGAATTTCACACAAACTGCAGTTTAAAAAAAAAAACTTTTTTGTGGTTGCCGTCGCAACTGCAGTTTAATTCCATTTCTGCAGTTTTTCTGCAGTTCATTTTCAGCCGGGATATAAACGCCGAAGCTGGGCGGCAAGCTCACGTTTTCTTCTCTACGACGCCACGCTGTTCACTTCGCTCCTACGATCCGCTGCGTCTGGTCCTATCCTCATCCTCGCCGTCCTCATGGCTCGTGCTAAAGGAACGCCAAGGGAAGGTTCCTCATCCCGCACACCTCGGTCCGCATCTCCTCCGATCCCACCAGTTGCGGATAATGTGGAAATTCTTGAACTCACTGCGGACCAGGATTCTTTAGAACAGCCTCGTCCGCCGCCCAATCCTCTTTTTTCAGAGCCATCCGCTCCATTACCTTGTGATACTGCGGCTATGTCCCCGATCCCCTGCAGTCAACCCCCGCCAACTCGGGACCTACGATCCCTTGAGGATGAACACTCTCGCACCAAAGAACGCTATGCTTGCCTGAAGCTTCAGCTTAAAGCACAAAAGGTTGCTGCCAAGTTGGCCTCCTCCGTCAGTCCGCACCTTACTCCGTTAGACCTTTCCTCACACTCGTCCCGTCCTTCTGTTGCTGACCGAACCGCAACCCAGCGGACCAATGAACCGCTTACTCCATCCCAAGTCCACACTCTTATGGATTCCTCGATCCAAGTTTTCAAGCGCAAAGCACCAGTCTCTGACTGCACTTCGGCCTGGCTCGCTTCCATTCCTAAGCATCACAAGCCTTCCTTAGAAGAAGCTGGTCCTTCTACCTCTCCTGACGATCCGCGTCCTACCCCGTCCGCTCACCTCCGATCCTCCTTGCGGACGATGACCTAGACTCTTATTATTCTCCCGATCCGTCCCTTTGGATCAGCCTGATCCGCCGTTTCAGGGGGACCCTAATCCTTAAGAGATTCCTTTGCCAGAATTGCTAAAGACAGTACAGAGGATCGTTCCAGTTTGTTTTTTATACAAGCCATCCTCCACCTCCGATCCTGTTTCCAAGAACAGAGGTCTTGCCGCTGGTTTTGGCTTTGGATTACATGATTAACACCCACGTCAACCACCACTACTGGGTCAGTCCACTACACTTCTTACTACCCTCCTTAGGACTGGCGGTGTCCTCCTGGGTAATGGACCACCCCCCGAATTAGACAAGGATTCCCGTCCGAGTCGCGAAAACTATTTCTTCCGTCCCATTGGAGAAGGGACAGCCAATCCTAGAAACTTCGACACCTATCCTCAATCGGAGTTTCTTACAGCGGATGCAAAGCTTGATTTTGGGTCCACCCTCTCTTCCTCGACGAGTGGCTGTCCCCGTTTACGTCCTTCGTGACAACGGCCGAATACTCCGCCTAGGTCTTCGCGCTGCGTCCCAAGCAGACGTCCTCAGTACGTCAGCCCCTGTACTCTGCGAAAGACTCTACACCGATCCTCCCACTCAGGATACCCGTCAACTTCCGTTCCTTATTAACCAAGTTTTTAGGGAGAGTTGTTTTGCCACCTACCATGCCATGAACTGGTTTACACGTGCCATGTTTAATTCTACACTTCTACTGCGGGAAGTTGCGCTCAATACGGCATCCAATCTTCACGACTCGACTCGTTACCTCTTACGAAACCAACCCATCCACGAGTCTGAATCCCTGTTCCGTGGATTGATCCCTAAGGAGCTCCACATCTGGACATCTGTCGCAAACCTCGTTATAACAAGAATTGTCTGAATCAAAGACAACGATTCGCCTCATCCTCTAAAACGGACCAACCTAAGGACAATCGAAAAGCAGTAAAAACACCTGACTCTGCTCCACCTCTGCCGCCGCAATCCGCATCGCCCTTTCCATCCCGTTTCCAGGGGTGCGGATTCGGTCATTCCTTGGGTAGACCATCAACTCCCGAACAGGCGACAACGCTCCTCTTCCTGTCCTCGTAACGGGATAGGACACTTACTGAAATTCCGTCTCCCCCACAAGACAGTAGGGGGACAACTTCGTTTCTTTGCCAAACCTTGGCAAGAGGTGACCTCAGATCCCGTGATCCTCTCAATCATTTCTCATAGCTTCAAACCAAAGTTCTTGACAAAAACCCCTGTGCATGATCCACCTTGGGAACTAGAGGCTCCAGCTCCCATTCCACTTTGGACGGAAATCACGTCCCTTCTTCGCAAAGATGCCATCCGTATAGTGTTACCTCCGTTCACTCCAGGATTTTACAGCAGCATCTTCCTATGCAACAAGAAATCCGGCTGAACGCACCTACTTTTCAACCTAAAGCCTTTGAATCAATACATCCTCAATCCACATTTTCAAATGGAAACAGTCTCTTCCATCCTACATTCGTTACAACCCAACGACTGGACAGTGTCACTATCTAGCGGACGCATGCCTTCACATTCCGCTTCATGCGTCTGTCCGCCACCTCTTCCGTTTGCTATTAGACGGTACGGTGTTCGAGTTTCTCTGCCTCCCCTTTGGTCTAAATGCAGCTCCGTGGGTTTTCACCCTATCCTCCCCTACCTACACCAACAAGACGTCCACATACACGCCTTTCTCGACGACTGTCTTCCGCCACACTCCAACCCCACCACTCTCTCCGACACTCTGAAGGACGTCGTCTCTTTTTCATCACTTGGGACTAGGAATAAATTTCTCGAAATCTCGCCTCCAACCCTCTCAATCCTTCGTGTTCGTAGGAGTATTCTTCAATCTCAAAGAAGCAACAGTCATGCCATCCCTAGAACACATAGAGGATCATCTGCGCTCTGCTCATGCCTTGCCCGCCTATCTCTGCACACATTCCGGGATCTTGCGGCCACCATCGGGACCATCGACTCCTTTGTGGACCTACATCCCTACGGCTCGTCCATTCCACCACTACCGGTCCGATTTATGGGGAGATCCTCATCTCGCACTAACTCGGCCACCTCAGCCCCTCGGTCCTCTCTTTCCTTTGGACGCTTTTAGATGGTGGACGGACATTATCAACCTAACCGCCACGGTTCCTCTTCACAGACGGGTTGGGGAGCTTACATCAACAATCTTACCGTTTCGGGCACTTCAACCGTGCATTCAACTACATGTCTGTCTTCTACATCTTCACATCCCGGGATCCTTAAATGTGAACACAGATTCCCTCTACCGGCGGACGCCACCAACCAGCGAATGGACGCTACATTCAACTGTTTGCTCCATCCTCTTCCATCTCTGGCATTACCCAATAGACGACATCTTCGCCACGAGGTACAATGCCAGCCTTCCCCTGTTTGTCAGCCCGTTCCCAGATCCGCGTGCTTGGGCAGTGCATGCGTTAACACTAAATTTGGATTACGTCTACGCATGCGCTTTCCCTCCTCCTCGCTCCTGCCATTCGTGCTTCGCAAAATCGCCAGCTCACAAGGACGGTTCCTTCTAATTGCACCAAATTGGCCGGTAGCAGCTTGGTTTCCGCTTCTACTCAGCCTCCTCATCGACTCTCCCCGCTACCTACCGAACCGTCCGCACCTCCTGTCCCAACCCAGAGGATCGATCCTCCACCCGAATCACCGAGCGCTTCGACTTAACAGGTGGGTACTATCGTCCAACTCCTCCGAACATCTGGCATTCTTGAGGACGAGGCCACTCGCATTGCATCACGAGCCTTCCGGTCCTCTACCAACAAGATTTGTCAGTCACTGGAAACGATGGCTTCATTGGTGTATCTCAGAACAGGTTGATCCACTCCGTCTCCCTTTGCTCGATCTCCTCTGGTTCCTCACTACTTTATTCAAAAGTGGATTGAGAGGTTCCACCATTGTTGTTTACCGTTCTGCACTTAACGCTGTCTTCAAAGCAGCTGGTAATATGAACCTCCTACCGACTACAGGATCTCGTCCTTAATTCATTCTTTCCGCCTGGACAGACAACAAATATCCAGACAGTTTCCGGATTGGGACTTACCATCGTCCTCACGGCTCTCATGGCCCCACCTTATGAACCAATGCACTCAGCTAAACTCAGCCATCTAACAAGAAAAACTGTGTTTCTCATAGCTCTTGTGGCTTGCCTTCGTTACAGTGAATTACAAGCTTTATCTGCTACGAAAAAAGACTGCTTCTTTCTACCTGATTATGCTGGGGTAACCTTGACTCCACGAGCACCGTTCCGTTCCGTGCCGAGACTTACAAACCTGATGAGAGAACGCATCCCTTTATCGTCCCGTCCTTATTCACCATCTTAGGGGATGAAGAAGAACGGTCCCTCTGCCCTGTTCGAGCGATCCGTTTCTACCTTCAAACTTCCAAACCAATCCGCCAAGGGCGATCACAACTTTTTCTACTTTTTACTAATAAAGTCGGCACCACTTCCACTCCCATGTTGTACTCGTGCTGAGGGCTGCGAGACAGTTATAAGATAAGGACAAGGAGGAAAATCTCTTTCAAAGGAGGATTTCTTTTTGTGTTTTTTTTTTGTTTGTTTGTTTTGAGAGATTAGCTAAGTGTTATGGTGGTGCATTTAGGAACTTCTGTTCCTTGATTACTCTCATTTTCGAAATCTCGACACACGCTAGTGTGTCGTGCTAAGTTAGGCAACAAACATCACATCAATTCAATTGTCGAGGTTGTAAACCATTGTAGCGCGACGCCATAGTGACAGTGTTTTATATCCCGAAGCTTAGTTGGGCACATTTCAGGTACTTGGGGAAAAATAATATTGCGGTACAAAAGCTTAGATTGTGTTGAAATCAAGAGACCCACCTAACAAAAATTGACTCTTGTGGGAATGCCAGCTAAGCTGCTTTCAATGCAAAATCTGACCCTCAATAACGTTGAAAATGTGTTACTGCCAGTTACTACCTAGCTAACTAGCTTGCTAGCTAGTCTGCTTATCCCCACGTTAAATCCCATACGGTGATTATTCATCGATATCGAGATAATGGGAAGGCTTCCAGCTATGAAATTGGACGAATGGCTACAGTACGATACGAACTGCGTACCTTTTATGGTTTGAACCCTGGGGACGTAACTAGGATGGCGTGGGATGGCGCGTAAGTACGAAAATATTGTTATAACCATTGTTGGTATTGTCGGCATCGTCTCTCGTGGGACGGCCAAAGTTCATGAGAACGTGTATACTGGCGTGCGTGCCTGGACACACACTAGTGTATCACGATAAATCTAAACAACGTTACAAAGAAATTGTATTCACGTCCAAATCACGAAAAATAAACCAACTGTAAAACCAAAGCAAAATAAACAAAGCCAAAAACTGGTAAAGAGGCCACCAAGTTCAGAGTGGTTTGGCCCTTCAAAGGAGTGATATCAACACACTAAAACTAGCTAAATAAAACAAATTACAACAAAATTAAAACCACATCAAAAATCTATAAAGAGGTGACTAAGTTGAGAATGGTTCGGCCTATAGGCAAACGGTAGTAGCAAATTGTTGAAAACCAATTTCTTGTTGACGTGGCACTTTATTACACATCTGCACGGTAGTGGAGTTGAGTCAACACACAATTAAAAAAAAAGGAGTGATGTATAAAAACCCAAAACTGGTAAAAGGGGCTGCCAAGTTCCGAATGGTAACATACCAAAACATTCGCCAACTTAATTGCACTGAATAATACTTTGAACGTTAAATGGAAACTGGAACATTGCTACTGAAAGTAGCAATGTTCTAGTTTTCATTTAACCTTCGAACTACCTGTATTAAGCAGTGCTATTAACTTGGCAAATGTTTTGCTGTGTTGATATCACTCATTTGAAGGGCCGAACCATTTGGAACTTGGCGGCCCCTTTTACCAGTTTTGGTTTTTGATAGGATTAAATACTTCTACGGTATTTTTTGAACTTGTGTTGGATCCATAATTCTTACAATGTGGTTATTCTTTTTGGGGTGGTGGTGGGGGACTCAAGCATCGATACATGCTAAGTTGGCCCATGGTCTCTGTTTTGTTTCACATGGGGAAACAACCTCATTGTTGTAGATAACAATTTGTGGATTGTTCACTGACCCTTTGGGTGGTTGGAGTGGAGAGGGATCTAGCTGTGGGTGAAGATATCTTAGTTCAAATTTTAAATGTTTGATTGGTTCATTAAACAGTAACTAGCGCTAGAGGGCCAAGTGACAAGTGTTAGTTTAACTAATATGCCTGCCTCATGATGGAACACATTTAAACAATTATTAATATCTGGAAATATAATCATCTTCATGTTGGTTTTTATGAGCTAGTCAGTGCTCGTGTTTTCCCTATAATACAAATGTGGCTGATCACATACTAGAATCGTAAGTTACAGGTTACCCGGTCAATTTCCTTTTATCTGCAAAATACTAACATTCAGTTATTATGGTAAAATTGCTCATTTTAGGCCTTTCCACGCTGTATCATGTGGCCTACCTCACATATTGAACCAAAATTAACTTATAAAATTAGTCTGTGATTATCTATTTTAAAAATAACAAATTTCCGATTTCAAATTGACAGCACTGTAGTGTTTTGAATGATTAGAGTAGGGGAGAGAAATATCCAGTTTCAAGTTAGCTCATAGTCTTTCATTAGTCTCTAGCGTTAGCTGACTTACTGGCAGTAGCGTCACTAGGAACTTTTTGTGTGTGTTGGGGGGGGGGGGGGTGACAGTGTTTCATTTGAAGAGTGGGGAAATAGAAAAGGTTTAGCCTACTAAATAAAAACAAGCTATAAGGCACGAAATGTAAGCAGTAAGCCTTGTATTCTCCGTTAAAATTACCTTCTGTTTCTGGAAGAAAAAGTGAAACGAAGTTAGGTGGGGTGACAGAGAAACATTTCAGAGGTGGCTGGTTTACTGGTTAGGCATAATGGATTGTGCAACAGATCTTGATAGATTGATAGATTTTGAACATCATTCTCATTTAAAATGTAACCTAAAAATAAAACTTGGTTGAGATAAGAGGCCTGAAAATATTGAAATACCCTGTTATGATCAAGTTGGTCACGTAGCCGCTTCTCCCAGACAACAACAGGAAAATTCACAAGTTGTTATGCCAGACGATGTGGTACATTTTACTTGTCTGGTGTTCGCAAAAAGTTTTTTTGTCGTGTGTGTTTTTCATAATTATAGTGTGAAAAACAAAAGCTGTTACGTTATGTCACCCCATTTTATTGAGCGTCCTGAATACTTCTCGTCATCCACCAACAGACATTTCACACATTTCACAAACACATAGGACTTTTACAGCCCAGCAGTCGAATATGGAATTTTTATTGTATTGATTTTTTTGAAGTAATTGTTATTACGGTATAATAATTAATAGCATAGCATTGCCTGAATGTTAACTTGCCTTAACAATTCTTATTGTTGATTTCAGGAGATGTAGGTAATGCTGCCAAGATGAACCTTGTCATTAATGTTATGATGGGCACCATGTTGGCCGGTCTGGCGGAGGGAATGGCTCTTGCCGACCGTGCTGGCCTTCAGCAAAAAGATGTGCTGGAAGTTCTAGAGTTAAGCTCCCTTTCCTGCAACGCCATTCTGGATAAAGGCAAAGGTAAGGTTCATAATGCAACTTTGTCTAAAAATGGTTGAGTGAATGCAGGTCAAACGTCCAGTGAATGACTGCTTTAGGCAAGTCGCTAATGCAAATGACAGTATTGCTGTGAGCAGAGCTGAAACGGTGCCGTACTCATCGTTACCTGTTTCAGGCACTGCCCTCGTGCATTGGTTGCTTAGGTGAGCTGTTTATATCATGTTTGCAACATGTTGTTCAGAGGAAGTGTAACAAACAAGTCATGGGAGAACCCAGATTTGTCCTACGCTAGTGATTTTGACTGAAATGACTGTGAGCCTTTTACTTCGAACATGTCACATGCTCTTCCAGCGCTGCGTGTACATCAATAATGTCTGTTCAAGTTGATTTTCACGCTTCAGCATGACCTCTGCGCTTGAAAGAAGTGTTTTCTTAATCCGAAAACGCTTACCTTTATTTTGCTTATTCGTGATTAATGCTCTGTCTCACTCCCCACTACCCACTCCCTCTCCCACCAGGGGTGTCACGCGCTGTTAACAGTGCCCCTTGCGTGCTCGCGTCACTTTTCGTTAGACAGCTGCATGAGTAACATCGCATCTGGTACTCTCGCGTTTGGACGTTTAGACATTTTATTTTTCCGGAAAGCGGAATTTGTTTAGGTGTCCAAGGTTGTGTATGGCAATTGTGGACATCGTTTAACACCTGGTGATAGGCATCAAGAGTGTTACGATTGCCGTTCGTGCGACGAGGTGTGCAAAGGTCACGACCCACGGGAGATTGTGGGTTTTGTTAGCACGAGGAAGCAGACAACGCTGAGGCGGGAACAAAGAAAGCGAAATCGTTATCTCGAAATTCTACACCGATTCCGACCCCCAACCGAAACTTTGGAGATTGAAATCCATACGACGTCGGTTGACAATCGCCTGGTTGACGAATTTGAAGCTTCACGCCAACGGACAAGACCTTTCCAATGTCAAATTAATCAAACAACATCGGCGATTCCCCCAGTTTCAAGACGCAAGAATCACCACAAGATATCTTGCACAAGATGGAAGCGATTCTTGGGAAATTTGAAGCGAATGTTGAGTCCAGGGGGACAAAAATCGTCGATGACAGGATTGGACCGCGTGGGCAGCCGCCGACTACAAAGCGCGCAAGGAGGGACTCACCCAGTACAGGAACATCGGCCCCAGAAATCGCGCTCAGCGAAAATGCGTTCGAAGACATGGGATTGATTCCACTTCTTTTGCCGCAATCCATACTTCTGTACCGAACCCTTCTGAGAGAAGGTGGTGAACCGATCGCATTAGGGAAGGAAGTACCACGTCACGATGGATCGAAAAAAGAATTTTTTTCGGACCAGGAGGATTTAAGGCCCCCAAACCTAGACATTTCGCCACCACGAAAGAAGTTGAGGTTCTTACTGAGGAAGTAAGCATGGAATATGACTCTGAACTTTCAAAGCCGTTGTTCATAAGAACACCGTTGAAACAATTTGAGGCAGATGAGAAAATAATGTGGCTGACCATGAGAGCCATGTCCCACGCCGAGCTGGTTTACTCGACGTCATCCACAGCAGCGCTCCAATTGTATCTGAACACGCCACAGGAGTTTGGGATGAAACGTTACTTAACCACGCACTCATCTTAATGAAACAGGCATTAACTAATCAAGTAAATGCAATGAACTGGGGAGTTCGACTTGTGGCAAACAATGTCCTTCGTCGATGAGTTGCATTCCTCGCGTTAGCCAAGAGTGTACCGAGGGACACAGTTCACAAGCTTCGGCTGTTTCCCTTCCATCAAAGTGACAAGCTTGTCAACAGGAAGCTCCTCGAGTATGCTCCAGAATTGAAGGACAAGGGCAAACCCTTTATGGATCCGAAAGATAAACCAAAGTATCAGCAAAACACTTACGTGGGAGTTGCTTACAAGCCGCTTTTTCGTGAGTCCCAGGGCGACGCCGGAGCCCCTAAAATTACCACTGCCTATAAGTCGTCCAAAGGAAGAGGCGGGAAGAACGCCCACCGACAGGAGCAAGACCAACTTCACAAGCATGGCCAAGCCTACTCAAGAGGAGGTCGAGGAGGTAAAAATAACCGAGGAGGATCCAAGTGACATCCAGAAGCTCCATCCTGCGCCCCTTCACCGGCAGGTGGGAGGTAGGATAAAACACCACTTTCAAGAATGGGAACGGCTTACACAGGACGCCTTCATTTTGTCTATCGTAAAGGAAGGATACTATCCACCCTTCACAACAAAGCCAAGGCTGCGAAACGAGGCCCCAGCGTGGTTGCAAAACAGAAAGGACAAAGCCCTGAAGCGGAAAGTGGAAGAACTCCAAAAAGACGCAATCCAGAGATTAGTTCAGAACACCTCCGGTTTCTACAGCTCGGCGAGGGTGATCCCAAAGAAGGGAGGTGGATCCAGACTCACCTTCAACCTCCACAAACTGAACAAATTCGTCCAACAAGAACACTTCCAAATGGAGACACTGGCATCGGTGAGGGAATCTCTCCGTCCCAACGAATTCACTGTCTCACTGGATCTCGAAGATGCCTACCTCCACGTCCCACTCCACCCATCGTCGTACAAGTACTTCCGATTTATTTCGAACGGAATAACCGAACACTTCAAGGTTATCCCATTCGGACTGTGCACGGTCTTCACCTCACTCATGCACCCAGTTCTCACTTTTCTTCATCAATAACGCGTCAAGGCACATGCGTACCTCGACGACTGGCCAATCCGCAACCTATGCAAGAAACAGTTGTTCCAGCAACTAGTGAAGACAGCGGACCTACTTTTTCGCCTGGGCTTGAGCATCAAAGCATCAAAGTCCAGATTCACCCAGCCAAGAACTTCACTTTCCTGGGAGCGGACTTCGATCTGGATCAGTTCACGATGAAACCATCGGAAGCGAGGATCCAATCCACACAAGCAGCGTTACAAACACTACTTCAGGCGGAGACGATAACTGCCAGGGATCTTAACAAGACTATCAGACAAGCAGACTCGATGGCAACATTGATCCCAATGGGAACATGGAGAACTCGATGTCTCCACTGGTTCAGAAAGAACTGGGACCACTCCAAATCATGGGAGACGGTCATCCCGTTACACAACCTTTCACGGGAGGAATTAACCTGGTGGATGGCAACAAGCAACCTGCGAGAAGGTGTGCCAGTCCACGCACAAGTCACGACCAGCACAATCTTCACAGATGCATCACTCCAGGGCTGGGGAGCCCATCTGGGATTACTCACAGCAGTAGGGAGATGTTCAACAGAGGAAAGGAACCTCCACAGCAACAACCTCGAATTACGAGCAGTAAAGAATGCAGTCCAGGAATGGTCGGGACTCCTACAAGGGTCGGTAGCGACAGTGATGTCTGACAACACCACGACAATTGCGTACATAAGACGGGGAGGGGGAATGCACTCAAGAACCCTCTACGAAGAAGCGTAGCCTTGTTCAAGATTTGTCTGGAATTCAAGATCACCCTGATTCCCAGACACATCCCAGGAAAACTCAACGTCCTAGCAGACGAGCTGTCCAGGGATCAACAGACATTAACCACGGAATGGTAACTTCAGCCCTCAGTTTGCTAAAGTCTCTTCCGGATGTGGGGTCGGCCAATCGCAGTTCGTGTCGCCATACCCAGACCCGAAGGCATGGGCGACGAATGCCCTAAGCATCTCATGTCTAGGGATATCCACCTATCTGTTTTCCCCGTTCACACTTCTCCCACAAGTGATCAGAAAAATTCGCCAGTCACCGGGTCAATACATCCTTGTAGCCCCGCTGTGGCCGGCGGCAGCATGGTACGTGGACTTGCTGGAAATAATCAGGGAACCACTGATCATGCTAGAACCAATCCCGGACCTACCGTCTCAACACTGCGGGAAGATTCTGCACCCCAAAGTGGAGTCGCTTCATCTTCACGTGTGGAGACTATGAAAAAAATCACTTAGGTGGCGGGGTTCTCGTTGGAGGTTACCAACAATCTCCTCAAATGCCATCGCCCTTTAACAATCAAAGTTTATGAAGCAAAATGGGCAGGTTGGTTTCAATGGTGTGAAGAGAGAACGCTCAACGCGGTGGATCCTTCCGCTGCAGACCTATCAGCATTCCTGGTTCACCTCTTCAACAAAGGTCTTTCAGTTAATGCTATTAAGGGGTATCGGTCAACTATTAACTCGGTCCTCTCCTGCCACAAGAAAGAAGAAGTCGTGAATAGCAGAATCATTTCCAATCTGATTCACTCATTTGAAAATCAAAGACCGAAAATAAGAACGCTCTTCCCAAAATGGAACCTTCCCTTGGTGCTTTCAAGCCTCACCAAGGCACCTTACGAGCCACTTCGGAAAGCCTCACTGCTTCACCTCACGGAAAAGACTGTGTTCCTGCTGGCAATGGCCACCGCTGCTCGGCAGAGTGAAATCTGTGCGTTTTCCCGCGATAAAGACTGCCTAAGAATTTCCAGGAAGGGGAAGGAAGTGTCTATCATGTACAATCCTCTGTTTCAGGCAAAAACCTAAAAACTATTCACAAAAACATTTGTCCTTAGGCACTCGGCACCATCGTAGGAAACGAGGACACTGAGCGTCTACCATGCCCGACCAAGGCACTCAGTTGTTACCTTGAATTGACAAAACATTGGAATCCCACGACCGAAGGCAACGGACGGATCAGGAAGAGGGAGGAGCCCACGTACTTACGAGGAGGCCCTTGTTCGCACCTGTGGACGCCAGAAACATGGAAATCGCGAAATCTGGCAAAGTGATTCCAGCAAAGATTGCCCAGTGGATTAAGAATGTGATAAAACGAGCCTATGAGAACCCAACAGACTGCATGGACACACCGCAGGCGGTTCATGCCCACGAACTTAGGGCCCTTTCCGCATCTTGGGCAATTGCTTCAGAAGCATCCATCAGTGAAGTGATTTCCGCTTGTTCATGGAGACACAAGTCAACATTCATCAGCCATTATTTTAGAGACCTGGACGATGTCGACAACCTCACAACCCTAGGTCCACACACGCTGGCGGGGTCGACACTTTCGGGAAGATAAGGAGGTGGAGGTCAGGTTAGTGGTTGTTGCGTATAATAGGAATTTCATGCTACCCGGCCTCAGGTTTGGCTGGACCCTCCGACGAATTCAGCAAAATACAGGTAAGCGTTTTCGGATCCCAACTAAAAATTTAGTTTTAGAACTAATAAGTTGTTTTTACTTATCCGAAAACACTTACCTTTACGGTAACCCACCCACCTGCCCCGCTCTTCGCCGAACCGTAAGTTAACAGCGCGTGACACCCCTGGTGGGAGAGGGCGTGGTAGCGAGAAATTCATGTTAGTGGACAGTGAGAGAGAGCATTATTCACGAATAAGCAAAATAAAGGGTAAGCGTTTTCGGATAAGTAAAAACAACTTATTAGTTCTAAAACTAAGTTTTTTCGATACTCAGTGCTTTCTTATCTAAATTTGCTTTGGAGAAAGTGCAAGGTAAACTACTCAAGCGGCCAATGCAACCATGCAGTTATGCTAGGCCTAAACCCACTCCCTCTCTATTGGTTTAAGTCGTGTGATACAATTTTCCGCACATTGAATTCCATCTTTCCGGGGATATCGGCACGTTTGGGTGCCATTTACAGTAAGCTCATGACAAGGAAATCCTCACTGGAGACTAACGTGAGGCAAATCTGACTACTACAACAAAACACTTATTTACCACACAATGACTATTCGTGATAAAAAGTACTACTTACGCCGAACCAAAAAGTTCATGTTTCAATGTTGAAAACTGGCGAATTTTCGACTGTTTTTGCTAACAGACTTCCTCAGGTGATGGTCTGGAGAACTGCTCAAACACCCATTCCTCTCCTTCCAACGAACTTTTCGTCTGCTCACATTTGAATTACCTACAAGTCCTGCTGCTTCACAGTGGGCCTTTGGTCAGCATTCCTGGTTGTTGTGGATGCTTTCCTGATTACTGTCACTGCTACTCTGGGTACTCTCTTCCAAAGTTGATTTTTTTTTTGGAAGAAACTCGTGCCATGGAACACGTGCAGGCTACCATAGAAGGAAATACCAAGAAGTGCGTAAATAGCCCTTCATGGGCTTAGAACGAAGTGCATCATCAACTGGCCCAAGACAAACATCGTGCTACAAGGAGGCATGCCTCCAGGCATTGGAATCGATGGCATTACAACATTGCGAAGAAAGAGGTGTGCCACTTATGAATGTACAGGAACCAGCATCCAAACAGAGCGAAAATCGTGATACCTGAACTGAGTAAGAAGTTTGACATCAATTGGCACGAGTTTCTTCCAAAAAAGTTAACTTTGTGGAAGAGAGCACATAGTGTAGGAGTGATAGTGAGCAGGAAAGCATCCACAACAACCAGGAATACTTACCAAAGGTCCACTGTGAGGCAGCAGGACTTGTAGAAACTTCAAATATGAGCAGAAGAAAAGTTCGTTGGAAGGTGAGCAGTGGACTTTTGAGCAGTTCTCCAGACCATCGCCTGTGGAAGACCGTTAGTAAAAACGTCGAAAATTCGCCAGTTTTCAACATTGAAATGTACTTTTTGGTGGGCGTAAGTTGTAATTTTTTATCGTGAACAACAACCACCAACGTAAACGACTGAATTATCGATTTTTCCCACAATAACTGTGCCACGCACTCGCACACAGGATGGTTGTTATACTAGAGCATTCGTAGCGGTACATAAATGAGGTAATAACGCGAACCATCACCCAGCACCGTATTGGACCATGCCCCTTTAGTCAACCTTGCATCCTTTTTTTAAAATTACCTCTTGATGAAGACAACTGAACTGCAGTATGTTATATGCTAAAGAAAGAAGAAAAAAAAGATTACTGTTTTATGGCACCTTTCCCCGGTGAGTTTGAAAATTTAAGCACCAGGCAACCAACAATTGTTTTTTTAGTTTTTTTTTTCTTTTGTAATGTAACTGACCACACTTCTTTGGCATGTATAGCTCAAAGTTAGTACAAATGTTTTTAGTTTTTTACAATTATCTTCTTAGTAGTTTGAGGTACAGGTCTGAAATTTACACCATTGAAAAGCTCTTTTCTAGCTCGTTAAAATATTACTGGAATGTCAAAAATTGTCAGAATTGAGCAAAAATATGAATTGGACCAAGATATTCACATATGGTACGTGTAAACTAAATGTGTAATGTTGCATTGCCTCAAGATTCCGGTAAATTCATAACCACACCTAAGCCATCAAGCAGAACATAGTTCACAGTTCAACTTGAATTTCGGTTAGGTACACTATTCTCTGAAAATTCAAGTTGAACTGTGAATTGTGTTCTGCCTCATGGTTTCGGTGCGATTTAAGTGTTTATTATGACTTTTCAAAAACCACTGTAACACCATTTATTCGTTTTTCAGTAAATTGTTATCTTGTCGATGTATTTGGAATTTTAATGCATAATTCTGAAAGTTTTGTCAACCATTTTGTGATTTTGTACTTGCAGCCATTATCGAGGGAGCATTCCCCACAGCATTCCCGCTACAACACATGCAGAAAGACTTGAGGCTGGCATTGGAGTTGGGAGATCAACTAGAACAGCCCTTACCTTTAGCGTCTTCTGCGAATGAGGTGCGGTCAAAATACAAGCGCAAATTTCTAAAATTGTGTATGCAAAGTTGTCTAAATTTCGGTAGAATTTAGTTGAGAAGTTATGCCTTCTCTTGGCAAAACCGGCACCATGTTCGACTTAAACTGTGGACCACACTTGACCTTTCTACTTCGGTAGTTATGTAAACCAAAGCTTTGATCGTCACTGAATGGTTACGAACCATCAAACCACAGATCTATTCACTATATCTCACTCACAGGAAGCGGTTTGCTTTTATTCTAGTTATGCCCATATTAGGGCAATACCATAACGTTTGTAAATCGTCGGGCTTTTCCGGAAACACAAAGTTGCTTTTCGTCTCGATTAGGAGCTTTACGTGTAACTATGTGTGAATGATTGTTATAAAATATAAATTTTTCACAAAGAAAGATTTATGTCTGTTTGGACCAAGCTATACATGTCCAGAAACCCCTGCCAAAAAACTTTTTTATGGCCTAAAATAGGAATTTGTCGAAGCCACTAAACCCAGGCTCCTACCGGATCATAATAATTTCACATACTGACTTAATCGCAACAGTTTAAGAAAGGCCAGCACAATTGTTAAAAACCAGTTTGTCGTGAGGAGTGTTATCCCATTTTTTATTTTGCTTTACACGAGTATCATAAATTTAATTGCAGTACTTGGAAATTAAATGTTAAATCTACGGTGCCACATCTGTGGATGAGAGCCTCACTTACTATATTTATAATTAACTTTACTACACTTGTAATTAATTACTGAACAATGAAGTGTGCTTCACGAAAAAGACCGTAACGTTGATGCTCATTACTGTTGAACACTGTACTCGGGATAGCCAAAGGCCAACAGCCTTTGTTGTATTTTTATGCCTTTCTGTTTCAACTCAAACTCCGCTTGAATCAAACTTTAATGCTGGCCTGGGTTGAGTTCTAGCTAGTTAACAAGATTTAACTGTATTAAACACACTACTGTATTCCAAACGAGTGAAAATTCTTCACAGTTCGCTGACTAAAGGTAGTTCCCTATATGAAAACACCGGCCGGCGGTGGGTACTGTGGTTAGCAGACGACATCGTAATAAAAAATACATCACAAATCAGAAACAGTTTCTTAAATTTTCGGTGGAAAATTGATTATGGCATCAAATAGATTTTACAATTACTTCCACAAACTTGTTAGTTTGTCCACCGTCTTCAGAAGGTAACAAAAAAAAACGTAGAGATTACGTAAAAGTCCGAATTCGAAGCTGCCGCTTCAATGTCTCTTCCACTGATCGCTATAGCTTCGTTTTAGTATTTGCAGTCCTTTCTACCGTCACATCACTAGGTTGGTTCGACCCGACGTGTCTGACGAACTCCATCGACTGTGGCAAGCTATACTTAAAGTATAGAGATCGGTAGACGAGACATTGAAGCGGCAGTTTACGATTCTGACTTTTATGTAATCTCTACGTTTTTTTGCATTTACCTTTTGAAGAAGGCGGACGAAGTTTGTGGAAGTATTTGTAGCATCTATTTGCTTCCATAATTTTTCCACCGAAAATTCAGAAACTGTGTTTCTGATTTGTGGTGTTGTGTTTGTGTTTTTTCTTATGATAGTTCCCTATCTAGCAAGTGTTTGATGGCAGCCTGCAGGTTTCTTCAGGCTCTTCAAAGGAAGTCTTTCTGCTAATTACATGCTTGGTTTTGAACACGATCACCATCCGAGTTTGAAATTGCCGCTTCGTGTAGCCTCCCGCATTTAAAAGGCCCTTCATCAGTAGGCTGTTCCCAATCTCTCAGCTTCCATTTGCATCCAGTTGTTTTCGCAGATCTTCTCCAATTGTCTAACTCAAGTGTCTAACCTGATTGAAGTCAATCGGCTAAAACAACTGGATGCAAAATGGAAGCTGAGAGATTGGGAACGGCTTACTGAAGACGTGAGGCTAGGCAGTGACGAAGGACCTTCTAAATGCAGGAGGCGGCGATTTCAAACTCCGATGGGAATCGTGTTCACAACCTAGCATGTAATCCGCAGAAAGACTTACCTCTGAAGAAGACTGCAATAAAAAATTTGCTAGATAGGGAACTATCTTGAGTGTGAAAGTCGGTAAACTGTGGAGAATTTTCACTCTCTTGAGGTAATTTTGAAGTATGTCTAATTAATACAGTAAAATTTGTTAACTAGCCAGAACTCAAGCCAGACCAGCATTTAAGTTAGTTATGCCGAGTTTAAGTTAAACGGAGAGGCATAAAAATACAACAAAGGCTGTTTGCCTCTCGGTGTTCTGAGTATATCTGGGAGTCCGACACTTGTGTAATATGGTGCAATATTGCAGTAATACGATTATATGAGCAATGTATTAGTACTTGTGGTTACGATAGTAACACGAAATGCATGGTACCTTGCAGTTAAATTACCATCTGGCATTTGGGTTAACCAATGTTGGAGATAACGAAGTTAATTTTGGGACAACCAAATAAAATTGTTCGACATAATATCAAGTATATCCCGCTTGCTACCATAGTGGATGGTAAACGAGCGGGGTATAATCGACCTAGTGTGGTATAATCACCCGATTACATACCGGATATAATCGGGATGATTATACCCCAATACCTTTTCATTGTACGCGTGCACAACTTGCCAAGCTAAGCTTATAACAGACGCCAACTGATAGTAATGGCTGCAGCTTTTGATGCGTATATATAGGCTACCCGCTGGAAAACTCGACGTACTCATTATGATTTTTCGTATTTTAACACCACACTTTATGATTTTTTAGGCTAGTATCTTATAATTTTTCTCCGGCGATCTATTGGCATAAACAATTTCAGTTCTTACTGAATTAGTCTTTCAGATCGTTGAGCTCATGGTACTTATCAGCAAACGATTAAAAATTAGTATAGGCACACACACACACAGCCATCTCTCGGCGGATTACAGCAATGCTTATTTGATGCGGTGTGTTTAACAGGAGAAATACGCTGATAGCAACATTGCGTATAATTTCTTGTTAGAGACAAATAATTTTATGAGCAGATAAACTGGTAAGTTAATAAAACGTAGCATTGCGTTATAAATGTTAATAACACAAAGAATGTTATTTTGAATTGGGACATACTCCAATAAAACAGCCCTCTAGCTTTTGTGGATAATACAGCAGAAAATGTTTTCGCATTCAACCTGTAACTAGACTAAAATTAACTTGTGCTAATTAATTTGAAATTATGTTGCAAAATAATTTCTATTTGTTAGCTTAGCTTCAATCTCTGGTTACAGGCTTCGTACGAAAACAGTAGCCATGTTATCGACAAAAGCTCTATGGCTTCAACTGCTGATAATTCTACTTAACCGAGTTTGAGTTAATGAGATATAGCGTAACAAGGATGCCGTTAGATAGTGGTTGTAAAAAAGTGTGCAATTGTATAGCTCCAGAAAACAAATTTATTGGTCCACTATTTGGTTATTGTGTCGTCATGCATATTGTATAAAGATAACATTAAAATAGAGCCTACGACTAATTACAAGATGGTTTAACTATTTCAGTAATCAAAAATATCACAAAGCAACGTATCACAATATTCATGTGGTTGAAATTTCGATATCGTCCATCACTATAAAACTTAATTCCCTAGGTCATGTTCCTGTCTGCGCTATCCAGACATGGGGATCCTTAATTAATATTAGCCGGCCAGAGTAGGTCTGTCGGGTACATTCAATTAAAATTATTTTTTAGTCCCAAGGCCATTTAAAAAAAAAAAAAGAATTGTTTCTTGGGTAGCACCACGCTGCACTGAAAAAATCCCTCAGCGCCAACCTTTATTTCGTAACGCGGTTGCAAGTTTGTTCCTCGAGTGATGGATTTAATTGTACTTTATGAACATTTGCTCATTTGCTCAAAAATCGCCGGTACACAGTAGTGTTTTGGAAACACTACTGTGTACCGGCGATTTTTATTTTAAAAGTTTGACGATTTTACTATAAATTTCCGTAATTAGGCTAAGTCTCAAATGATGTGGTATTCTTTTTCGTTTGAGACTGAGCGTAATTATGAAAATGTATAGTGAAATTTGTCACCTACATTACGATACCGTCTCGCCCTAGAAGTTGCCAACAGCCAGGATGTGTGGGGTCTTATTTAAAAATTACGGGATCACAACAAAGCCTCATCAATTTTTCATACCAGACACTTGATTGGCGAAAAAGTGAGGCAGTAAGTAAAAACTTATTTTAGATCTAAAATACCATTTTCACTGTGACTCAAAAATGCTAAAAAATGTGAACGATTTACGGATTTACGTGCTGGTATTGCCACAGCATGAGAGTTAGCCTAAGCACGAATCCGTAAATTAAGCGACAGTGGAGGGTTCTGGTGAGCAGTTGAGAAGCTAGGAATTAACTATTTATTCCATTCCCATGCTTTCTCTCTGGGGCTTGAACTAATCCGGATTCAACTTGCATTATTCTCAGTTAGGAATTTGATTCCGAATTAAGGCTACATTCACAATGGTGGCTTTAGGGTGAGACAAGATATAGACCAAAGGTTTACCGACACCCCAAAATAGGCTTCAAACATGTGTATGGCTAAAGGTGTTGTACCCGAGATGACACAATGTCAAACGTTTTAAAGGCTTAATCCTTTTGTCCTTATTTGCAGGTTTTCAAACATACAAAGCGCCTTGGATATGGTGAACATGACGTTTCTGCAGTGTACATCAGAGCTCGATTTTGAAGAATGAGTTGCTCTTGGCGGCAGTAAAACTCAACTGTAATGAGGTATCACTCGAAACTTCCTCCCTTTCTCAAGTTGGCCGAGGAACATCAGGCTTGAACTGGCAAATGAAATTGGAGGGGTAAAACTTTGTTGGATGTCGCAGTCACGCTGCTCAGGGTTTGTGGCAAATAATTGTTGGTGCGTTCAAGTAATGTGTTACCTGACAACAGCTGGGTGAAAGAAATTAATTTGTGTGGTAACGTAATGAGTCCAGTAAGTGCGACTGATCTGACGTAAGGGTCTGAATAATCTTATTTTTTGGGGATTGCAGAACGTCTGGTATATCCAACTTTTGGACCCTTTATTCCCTCCCTCTTTTAACAAGTCCGTCTTGTTGTAATTTCATTGTTGGCTAAGGAGGGTAAATGTTGGAATTTCTAACAAAAAATACCAGCAGAAAGTGTAATTTTTGATGGACAATAATTGTGCTGCGTAATTACGTACCTGACGATGGAGCAAGTGCGGGAGTTTGAGGCGAAATGAGTTGCACTGCTGAAGTTTTACTACACGATTACCGGTAATCAGTTGTGGGGGTTTCCTTTAGATGCAGTAGAAGAAACATGGGTAGCCTGGCGTATGTTATGAGCCAAGAGCAAGGCGTGACCGTTTGAAGACTTCCATAAAAATCATCAAGCTGCCTTGTCGGCAAAGTAAAATTGACGTGCCTCTTGAAAAAGTGTGCATTTTGATAAATTAAAATATTTGGCCTTGTATCATCTTATTGTTTATTTGATAAAAGGTATCATTTCACTATTGTCGTACTTGCAGTTTTTTACGTTTAATTTCTATACATTTAGAAATTAGATTTTGTAGTTTTGAGTAAAAACAATACAGCTCGCTAAGATTGTGTGTGGGTTGCACGTCGAATGTCTGAAGTATGTAAAAATCTTGTGATCACACGTCTTGGCAAACGTGTCTTAATTAAAAATTGTGTGGAGTTTTATTTTGTATGTAGCAGATAAAACCCTTTTTATTGCTGTTTTTTTTTAAATGGACTGACTGTTACCATATGTACATTCCTTCAACTAATTGTTAGTGATAGATAGTGGTGTAATGGGTTTCTTTCTTTCCTCCTCCTCTTCCCCCCCCCCCCAAAGAAAAATACCATTCTTATAATGGGACCACTTTTCTGGATCTAGCCTAAGAAAGATAAGAAAACCAAAAAATGTTGTATTTCATTTGAAGAAGTTGTGTCTCAGTTCGGTCATCTTCCGACCCACCGTGCCGCCGTGCATTTTGCTTTGAAAATCTGAGTTCGTTTCACTTTCACCAACACTACACAAACTGTTAAAAGTTTATACTGCGACGGTACCGCACTGTTTGTCGTCTTCAGGCTAAATGCAGCATATTACTGTGGTTACAGCATTATCACATCGGTTCAACAGTTCCTTCTCTTCACAGATTTAAACCAGAAGACCGTGCCCTAACAGGTCTAATTTGATTGTAGAAAATTTGCTGTACTATCGCAGTATAAACTTTTGAAGGATATCCTAGTCAAATAATCACTGTTCAATAATGTTGAACGTACAAAAGTTTTCACCTCAAAACCTTCGAATTTTCCACACCCTTTACTGGTTGCTTCTTCGCAGTTACCACTAGCACCCACACTCGCATTCCTTCCAAACCCAACGATCTTCAAAAATTCAAAACTCCCTCACCACATCACTGTAGTTCTTGAGTCAGCATTCCACGGTGGTGTTGGTGCTGCTCATAGCCACTGATTCTTCATCCGTTTCGTCCTCCGTAGTTGGTGGTGAGGGGTGGAATTTCTTCCAGCTTGCATACTCGGTGTGATGAGGAGGGAGTTTTGAATTTTGGAAGATCATTGGGTTTGGATGGAATGTGGGTGCTAGTGGCTTAAATGCCTGAAGATTCGCAGGTTTTAAGGTAAAAACCTGAGACTTTTGGTTTAGCGGTATTCAGCAGTGAGTATTTATTTGTCATGAACTTTAACCAAGTAAAACTACTGAGTCAACCAGTTCATCGGTATTCAAAACAGATTGCATAGTGCAGTGGTAGAAGTTATCCTGAAACTCCTGTTATTCCTGAAATTTACCGAAATCCTAAAATTAATCTTATTTAAAAAAGGAATTATTATGCAGGCCTTCGCTTTTGTACCAGTGTAACAAATACGGTGATATACAGTCAAGTGCTAGCACCGTGTCGTTCACTAAATTCGAGAGTGCTTCTGCGTGGATCTTGGCAGTTGTAAGTAACGTGTTTAGTCAGTTAGCCACCGCGCTCTGCTCAGTCAGCCACCACTACCTGCTGTAGCTGCCCATCACACAGCTACCGTCAAGCCTACATGTTTAGAATGGTGGATCCCATTCACAACAGTGTGTGAACAGCTACTGTCAGAAGCAAGGGCAAAGTTCAGTGAATCATTAAAAATAATAACTTTTACTCTGCAATAGTTTCCTAATAATGATTAATACTGGCACTGAAAACTGTGAAGTTTGTAGCAAATTGGAAAATATAAAAAAAGGAATTATTCAGGTTGCGCCAAAACAATCTTGAGTATCAATCAATCTTCAGCCAAAAAAAAAGAAAACGCGTGTCCAAATAAAATTGGCATTGTAAAAAGAAAATTTTTTGTTTGGTAAGCTGCCTATGTAACTCAAGACTGAAATTAAGTTAACATTTTTTTTTAATCTAATAAATCTCCTAACATTTGGTTCAACATGTCCTATTTTTTTGTTATACCGACTTCTACCACTGATAGTGTTGGTAAAAGTGAAATATTTGGGACTACATCAGTTGTGACTACACCAAAATTAGGATGCGAAAAAAGGTTACTTTGCTTGTAACATTTTTTGTTTAATCTTAAAAATCTTTTCTTGCACATAAGTTGTAGTTTGAAATAGTTGCTACATTTACTACCACAATCTGAACAGTAAGCCAACAATTTATTTTACTAGGAAAATGGGTTTGTTAGTTTTAAACGTAAATAAAAATATAAAGCATAGTCACTGTGTTACTTTTTTTTCTTGTAGGAACAAATTTTTAACTCAAAACTGAATCTTGGTCTTGAAAAGTGGTCCCAATTTTCTTCTTTTTTTTTTTAACAATTGAGAAACAAATTTGGAATTAAAAAATGGCACATGATTGAGGCTCAACCAATACCGAGTTTGGGATTAGTATCGGTACCAATACTAGGTGTTATCGTCTAGCGGGTTTAGAGAAATATCAGTTTTTACAATATTGTTGCCAAAAATTGACTTTTGGTGTTCCAATACACCATTCGAATACGTACCACTTAAAACATTACCATTACTATGAAACAAATAATTTTAAAACCACAATCTTTTATTGTCGCGCAATTTCATACAGAAGACACTCGACACAGTCATGATAATTTTTGACAGCAATGCTACTGTGATCATCTGGCATTCCAAAGATATTAGGAATCTGGTCACATTTTTGTTCTTTGCCAGAATTTGAATTTGGCAGAACACGTAGCCTCCTGTATTTACAAGGTAGTGGGCCATTCATGCTGTATTTAGAAGGTAGTGCCATTGTCCCTCCAACACCCTTTCTGCTCACTCAAGTCCCTCCCTACAGGGTGTCTCACATTTGGGTAAGAAGGACTGAATATTCATAAGTTGGAATCTATTCTGCTCATGGTGTTGTACAGCAATGGATTCCAGGCACCTTAGATGACTGTAGCGTGCAGAGTTTGAGCGGATGAGCATCGTGGCGTTCTTCCATTCAATCTCGTGTCCCGTGGCAGCACAGTCACCCGTTCAAATGAAACTGCAGCCGGAGACACTTTCTTTCCTAAACGTTTTTTTAGTCCTTTTTAAATTCCACAGGTAGGCACAAGATTTCACATATCGGGCTACTCACACCTTCCAGGTAGGTAAGGCTTACAATCGGACAATCTACCTTGAAACACTGTCCTTCGCGCGTAGTCTTTTGGCATACTTTCCTCTCCGACGCAACAATGCAAACAGCTTTTTTTTTCGTTCTATTCAGCAGTCCAGGTGGGTGGTCCAGTTGGCAAAACTTGCCTTTTGCCTCATATAGATGGACATGCTATTTCCAAATTTGTCGAGAATCCTAATTTAACCTCTGGAGAGCCAGATGCTACTGTCGAAAGTTAGCAAGACTGTGTGAGTGTCGTCTGTTTGAAATTGTGCGATGATGGAGGAAGATAGGGTTTTTAAATCACCATTCAAAGTTGTTTTTTTTCGAAAGCTTTCTAACGGTGATGATTTCAAGCTGATAGCTTCAGTCAAGCTACAGTATTCCAAAAATCACTTTACAGTAAAACCTCTTTAATACGAACTTTAAGGGGACTGCTAAAAATGTTCTTATTAACCGTAGTTCTTATTAAACGGACGAGAGAAATTGGACTGCAACTTTTAAAAAATGTAGCATACCGGTATACAGTATTTTCTTTTCATTCGTCCTTGACCTTCGCGCTTGCGCAAACGGACGAAACTCTTATCACTTTCTAAGATGTAGTCAACTAGCGATTGACGTTTTGCGTGAAGCGAAACGAAATTTAAGGGGGTGGGAAAAGAAACCGTTACGAACAACAAATACTTAAAAATAAGCTAGAATGGTAAATATTTGTTCGTCTTATCCGTACTTTCGTATTAACAGAGTTCGTTATAGCCGTATATATTTAGTGCTGACTGAGTAGCTGACCAACCAAAATCTTGAAAAAAGTTCTTATTAAGCGGGAATTATTGTTATCCGCGTTCTTATTAACAAAAACGTTTGCAAGAAACTTGCTCGTAGAGCTTGACACTGGGATTCATCAAACTTTATTTCTAGTATTAACAAGCATAGGGCTCTGTCAAGCAATGAATTTGTGAATCTGGAAGAAACATTAATTTATTTGGAGTAATTGCGTTGAAATATTGATGAAGAAACCATTGGGCCTCACCAGTATCCGATCCCATTGGGCAACGTAGGTATCAGCCGAGGCTTCCACGTTGTGCTTTTTTTTTATTGGTGTGCCTTCCTGTTAACCTGTGGGAAGTATTGTCCTATAATGGTGGGGCTTGTCGAAAGCCGGCCTGAAAAGCTTTTATTAGTAATCAGGAATTCCTACGTGTAGCTCCGTTAGGATAAGACTCTTCATAGATGTAACTAGAATTGCAAGACTGAAATTGGCTTGTGTAAAGTTGTGTTACTCTTTCAGTGACTTCAAGCAGTTTTGCATTTCAAAATGGGCGCTTGTTTAAGAGTACATACACACTGCATTCGCTTTTATTGAAATAACGCTGTTCGAAGGGTTAACTACAGTATGTTAAAAAGTGGCAGTTTTTCGTAAAGACTATGTGGTGGGCTTACGCAGCTTTTTTCTTTAGGGATACCGGTTTGTCGTACATAGTACGAATTTGTTTTATTCTTAGTAGTTTATCAACACTTGACAGTTTTAGCAATTTCTCAATTAAAAGTTTTTAACGATAATAATGGTCAAGGAGTACGCTTTGCGATGCTAAAGATTTTTTTTTCAAAAAAATAAAAACTGCTTACATTTTCAGAACTTGTAGAATAACAGATTTTGATCAACATTCCTCATGCTGTGCTACAACAAGAGAAAACCAAAATGGGCATTTAAACACAGAATTTTCATTATGTGTTGCAAAAATAAAATATGACTCAGAAAACATTTGCACAGATTTGTTTTTCCGCAGTAAATACGACTGCGATAATTTTTTGTTCTCTGGGCCTGTTACTAACATTAATGTTACTTTAACTTTATAAAACACTTCAGAAAAATATTTAACTTTACAGTTTCGTAAATTTAACATCACAACGTACGTAGTCTGGCAAAGATGAGAAGTGTTTTATAATGCTTCAACAAAATAAACGTGATTTCCATTATTCAAGCTACTAACATTAGCTGAAAATGCCAATTTACAGAATTGAAAGAAATGATATCCCACCTTTCCATTCTATGAAACTAAAAAGAAATTTAAGAAATTGGTTATTTGTGTTAGTTGTACTGTTGTTTGAAAACGTGGCAATGTTATTTTCCAATATTACAGCACAGAACTAAATATCATTGAACACTCGTTTATTACAAATCATTTCAGTATAATTTGACACTGCTGTAATTGTATGTTAAAAAATGGGTTGGTATGTTTTGTTGATGTTTCTGCTGAAACTTGGGTGTAATTATTTGCTTGTCGGGATGTTCATTGATTTAATTGAACAGCAGAACAGCCACGGGAAACTAACTGAGACAGATGCGAACAGTCGACTGGTTTGCACAATTGAATTTGCAGGCAAATTATAGAAATTACTTTTTGAGTGTGAATTTGGATAAAATTGCTTTCTGAAATCCTAGATAGTGTCATTTTTGTCAAAAGAAAATTCTTTGGTTCTCGGCGCAATGCAATGTCAAAATGACTAGGCAACCAGGCTTGCTTTTTATTTACTTTTATTTTATGTTAGTTGCTAAAGATGTACAATGAAATGGCCATTCCAAAACTTTACTGAACGTACTATCATTTGCCATTGCGATCTTGTGTGTGTTAGGTGTGTAAAACACCCATGATGTGTTAGCCCATAGAAAGAAAAAATGTTTTGGTTCTCGGAGTTTACAAGTTTTAAAAATCACCCGGTGACCAGGCCTTTTTTTCTTTCATTTTTTATGTGTTTGAAACTTAAGTAACGTAGTGTCTTCCATTGTTTTTTCTGTTGAGTTGTAGTAGTAAACTTCTAAACTATTTCAAACCACAACGTAACCTGATGGTATAGGTAACGTATGTGTCAGAAAGCTCACCTCTTAACAAATTTCTCTTTTAAGTCAGCGTTTGCGGGTCACTTCTTTCTTGGAGTTCAAAAAATTCACCAGGCAGGGCCTGAGAAGTGATAAATATTTTTTTTGCGGTCTTATTTTTGTTGTTGCCAAAACACGGGTTGATAATTGAGGTTCTTCTCTCAGTAGTTTTGTATGTACGATAATGGAAGAATAATTGCACTTTTCGAAAACAAAATTTTAAATTAACACTTTGGAGTAAGGTTCAAACTCTGTGACGTGGTACTTAATGTTGTTTCAATCCCTGGCTGTGGAAGAAGAAAATTGTATATACAGTATACCCTTAAATCATAAAACTGCAAGACTGCAAATATTCAGTTCATTCAGATTTATTCTAAGCTGCGGAGGCTGTGTGTGAAATCTCTTATTGTGCATTTTCAGCTGCTACTATATTTTAGAATATATAATTTTGTCCTTGAGGCCAATAAAAAAAAAAGTTGTTGTTTTTTGTTTTCACTAGAACACCAAAAATAGCAGATTGGTTTTAGGGCGAAACTATTTTGTGTATAAAATTACCATTCTTTAAATAAATAGTTTTATGGACATGTGGTAAGCAGAATTATATTTATTTTACCCAAAATATAAAGCAAATAGGTCCCAAATGTAAAGAAGGAAAGTAAAATTCTGCCAGCCCGTACATATTTCTTGAGAAAAAGACCTGAAAACCAACTTTTTTATATGTGGCCTAATATACTGTATTATACATGCATGTAAATAATATTTTCATATCTTAACAGTAGTTGTGATTCTCAGTGGTTTGCTATACTTTTGGCTTGGCTCTTTTTCTACATCATGGAAGACATCTTGTTAAACAATTATAACAAGAGTATTGTTTGCTTAAGTTTTCAGCAATACCATCTTGAATGTGTTTGTAATTGGAGGGCCATTGTAAAATGTTGTGTAGCTAAATTAAAATTGGTGAAAATCCTTACTATATCCTATAAAGATTTTATCAGTTACCATGCTCTAATTAGTAATGGCGATTAACCAACGCCGCTTTTTCATTGATGCAAAATGCGTGATCATAGTTCTGTGGAACCTTCACTCAACCAAATTTAAATCGAATGCTAACTGCTACCAAGTAGAACTAAAATAATGTGCCTTGCACCATAAGTTGGTAAAACGTACAACATTCTCAAATCAAAGTATTTGTGTAGGCAAATACAAACTTGTAATGATTGGTTGCTGATACCGACGTAACATTCGATCCCTTTCTTTCTCAAAATTGTGTTGATGCTCATTTTTACCACTTATATAATTGTTTACTGTATGTTAATGCACGAGAGCTTAAACCATAAATCAAAAATGTTTCTTTTAGTGGGTAAATCTGGTCGGGTTACAAAATACCCAGCCAATAATTAAAAACATGTGAATCTTTCTTTTGTTTCAAGTCATGCAGATTGCCCATCTTTTAAATCGTAAAATAAACCTCAAAACGATCACATTTTCGGTTCTGTTAATAGATTTCTGAAATTATGTTTGTGTAGAATTCCAGAATTTGATGAATTTTGTACATCATGGTTGGTATCGGTGGTATTTTTGATCTGTTCGGATTTGTGTACAGTTGCAACAAGGTGTGATATAGTACAGGTTACAAAGAGTGATTAATTGAATTTCGCCGACTTTGCCACAAACCCTTAAAGCTGTGTATGTGAATCGTGAAGCGACTTTTGGCCCCATTAACAGTTGTTTTTGGTTCTTATGTTTCCGCACTTCGACTTGCATTCAGTAGTTATCATTTAGTGCCATTGTATTGAATATAGCATGTTATCATTCATCAAATCATCATGTGTCACTTCTGTATAGCCGAAACGTACGCTGAAAGTCGGAGAAACGAATAAATTCTTTTACACAAGTAAATATTTTAAAACATTGTAGGTTTATTGGTTATTTTAATGACCAACAGGTACATTTTTACTTTGGTTAGTCACATGAGATAGAATGTTTTAACCAAACTGGAATACCTACAGTCCAGTACAACTTATGTTGTCAGTGCAGATATTTGACAGATGTTTCTTTTTAAAACCTTCTGTCTTCATCGGGTAAGTTTTGGGGTTGAACACGCCTTTGCTTAGAAATCGTCTCCCCTGATCTTTCGAAGGACCTATCCTCCTGATGGCAAGACTTAACCACATCCCACTCATTCAGAGAGAAACCGCCATCACAGAAAAAGCTGGCCGTGGGTAGAAAGAACAGTTGTGAGAAATTTAAATACACAGCAAAATGGACTTGTAAGTAAAGACGTGTTTAAATCCAAAACTTAGACAGTGTTAAAAAGAAACATATTTGTCGAAAATATGCACCCTGACAAACTGGACTGTTTAGTTAAAACGTTGTTCAATATCAAGTGTAGAGGCGGCTGCTACAACGGAGAGGTGCGTATAGCAACCACTGGCATCTGGTTCTCAGTTGCGGGAGTGTATTTACTTTTTTTTTTTTACTAGCGTTGACTATTTTGTGCAAACATAGCATGTCTACTGGCCCAATGAGGGAATAGAGTGACAAAACCTGGGCTTTCAAAGTAAACTAAATCTGGTATGACTGCCACCAGGTGGGTTTTAAGTTAACAGCGTTCCTGGGTTAAAGCAAAATGTCCTAACTTTAAATCTAGCTATTGATCAACAAGGTGTCCTACTATCATTTGGTTTTAATGTACAGTGCAAATAAGAACAGTTAAGGTTAACTAGTTACAAGCATTTAGAAATACAAAGATCTTATTTTCAGCAAGGAAAATCGTAACTCTTACGCAGGCCTTCCATTTGTCCTACTTTTTAAGAAATGTCCTATTTTTCCTACTTTAAAAAAGTTTAAAGTGCACCACATGCTGAAATTTGTAAATGTCAGTACAGATGCAGACCAGAATACAGTCTGAACAAATTTAAGCCACTCGGATAGTTACAAGAGAATTATTACAGTGTTCAAGGTTTCTCTTCTTTTCCGATAATTCACTTTCTGATATCTGCTGTGAATTCTTCAGTAATTTTCTGACGACGCTCTTACCAAAAGAATTTCCGACGTGCAAATGTCTCAAAACTCCATTGGATATTCATCCTGGAGGTAAGTATTTTAGGATAGTAAAAACTAATTTTAGTCATGGTTGAAATTTACGTATTTTTACCGGTAAATGCACGTACGAAGGTGTGAAGGGATTCAATGCTGAATTGCATGAATAAAAGTTTAAATAGACCAGCTTGAATGCTGTAACCCATTTAAATTAAATAAGCTATTAAGTGAAGCAGATAATACTTTTAGGTCGATGTCAGAATAAACAAAGTAAATATAGGCCTAAATGCTACAGCGAGTGCAAGAATTAAAAAATCAAAGAATTAGATTAGGTGTTTCAAAACATGTAAGTGGAGTAAGGTCTGGGCTTAGCAGTCCACTTTTTTCCCTACCACAACACTAAGCCGGGTGCTTTATGCAAAAGAGAACAACTAATTACAAATGTACATTCAATGATGGTCTTCTATGAGGCGCCGTTTAAGAAAAAAATAAACTTCTGGACATATGAAGAATTTGTCACGTATAAACAGAAAGCTCATCGTAAAATATATAAAGTTTCTACTTGCCGTGAAAAAATCCATTACCCAATTTATTAGCATTCTCCTTCTCCAATGCTGTTTCTTCTAGAGATAAAACGAGTTCTTCCGGTCCGCTAGCTACTGCGCAGCCTCCATCGTATATAAGTCGAGGCGGAGCAGCAGAGCTCACCTTTTCTTCTCTAGCCACCACGCTGTTCACTTCGTTGGGACGCTGTGCTTACCATCCGCTTTTGGCACTAGCCTCTGTAACGTCCGCCTCCGCTGTGCTTACTATCCGCTTCTGGCACTAGCCTCCGCACCGTCCGCCTTCGCTTCGTGATGCCGCGAGCAAAGGGGACGCAATTGATATCCTCCCATCCCCCCTTCCTCGCCATCCGACCTCACCAGTCCCGGCTGATTGTTTGGGCCCTCCGCACGCTGCCATCCCTCGGAACGACCGTTCCTTGTTTTTGGCCAACGACCTCACATCTGCGTTGCGTATGGGCAGTGGGTGACTGTTCAGCCCAGCGCGGATCCTCGTCCTCAGTCCCCCTACCCGGGGGCTGCCTCCGTGCAGCATTCCTTGGGATGGACTGCCTCGTTGCCTTCTATCGGCTATCACCTACAAAAAAAAAAAAGTTCCTCATCCGCGGCTCCCCACTGCGCAGCCCTTTTTGGTTGAGCCGTTTCACCGCTTACTGTCGGATTGCGCCTTCCTTCCCTCCAGCATTGGATGCTGTTGTTCCTTAAAGGGATATGGTATCCCTCCGCGTCTTCACCACCTGCGCATCCTACTGCGCAGCCCTCTTTCTGATATATATTCTGACGATGCAGTCCGCTTGTCTTTCCTCGACTTTCGTCCTATGCAGCTGTGCTATACGCTGCTCCTCCACTGATCCAATCCTTGTGTCCATCCTCCAGCATACCTCCATCCTCTTCACGGATCCACCGGTCCTTAGGCCCAGCTGCTTTCACTAGGCTCCCGGTTTCCTCTGCTCCACCCTTAGGAGCGGATAGACGGAGAGCCGGTCCATCTTCAGACTAGGATGCTTCTATTTTTACAAGTGTTCCACCGCCGTTTGGACGTTTTCCCGTCCATCGCTCCTCTCCGTCTTCTTCTCATCCGCCGGTCCTCCAGACCAGCAATCCTCGTCCTCTCTGCGATCCGCCCTCATCCGTTTCTGCAGGATGTCTTCCAGGATTCTACCGGTTGAGGTTCCGCTCCCGGCCATACCTTCTACAGTCTTTGGATCCGCAAGCCGGAGGGCTACTCCGTCCTTCCCTAGGATCAGAATAATTCCTCCTGCCACGGTGACACATCGTCGGTCCGTCCGCATCCCTACTCACCGATCCTCTGCTGTTCGACGAACACTCAATCCGCCGTCCGCTATCTACCCGGCGTTCATATCCTCATTTCCTTCTGCAGCAACCAAGAGCACTTTCGTAAAGACTGATCCGCCTCGGGTCGTATCCCGTACATCTCAAAAGCAGGCACCATCCTCTTGTCATTCATCCTCTTCATCAGTTAGTCCTTCGATCCTCGGACGCACGCTCCGCCATCCGCCTCTGTCCTTGCCATCACCAGCCTTCGCTGTTCCTCTTGGATCATCGGCCAGCCTTCGCCTACCTTTCGTCCACCAAAACTTTGATTCCTAAGCAACGACGGTCCTCCAACTCTCCTGCGGACGGAGATCTCCATCCTATTTATCTCCATGTCCCATCCCAGTCCTCCACATCCTACTGCCCCTGGTCCTCTACCAGTTCCGCCCACTTTTATACCTCCGGGAGAAGGACATAAGCTCTCTGGGATAGGCCTGCACAAATCAGCCTACAGTTCCCCAAGCCCTACTTCTGGGCTCTTGGCTGTTCGACGAACACTCAATCCACCGTCCGCTATCTACCCGGCGTTCATATCCTCATTTCCTTCTGCAGCAACCAAGGGCACTTTCGTAAAGACTGATCCGCCTCAGGTCGTATCCCGTACATCTCAAAAGCAGGCACCATCCTCTTCATCAGTTAGTCCTTCGATCCTCGGACGCACGCTCCGCTATCCGCCTCTGTCCTTGCCATCACCAGCCTTCGCTGTTCCTCTTGGCTCATCGGCCAGCCTTCGCTTACCTTTCATCCACCAAAGCTTCGATTCCTAAGCAACGATGGTCCTCCAACTCTCCTGTAGACGGAGATCTCCATCCTATTTATCTCCATGTCCCATCCCATTCCTCCGCATCCTACTGCCCCTGGTCCTCTACCAGTTCCGCCCACATTTATACCTCCGGGAGAAGGACATAAGCTCTCTGGGATATGCCTGCACAAATCAGCCTACAGTTCCCCAAGGCTCCTGGGCTCTTGGATGCGTTCCTCATAGGGCGCTTTTCACACACCCCTCGCTCCCCTACTCGGGGGAGGGGGATGGCACTTGCTCCCATTCAGAACAACAACGTCACGATCCTCACCACCTTTCCTTCTCCTTACTAGACCTTTATCTGTAGGGCAGGGGCAGGATAGGACGCTACCCACTACATTCGGTAATCTATTTTCTTCTTCCTTCAGAGCCAGGCTGTCCGCCTTCTTCCCAGCTTTGCGCCATGCGCTGCGTCCAACCCCATCCTCGATAACGCCGTCCTTATGCCTCGTGCTAAGGGGATGGCCCCTCATCCTGTACTCGTCATTCCGCATCCTCTCCGGTCCCTCCGGTTGCAGATACTGTTGCAGCAGCGTCCGCCGCACTATCCTCTTCTTTCCGAGCCGTCCTGATGCCTAGGGACACTGTAGCTACGTCCCCGATCCCTTGCAGTCAACCTTCTCCAGTATGGATCCTACGTTCTCCTGCCAACGGACTCTCTCGTGCCAAGGAACGATACCCTTGCTTAAAAACGTCGACTTAAAACTCGAAAGGTTGCTCCCAAGTTAGCGTCCTCTGCAGGGCCGTAACTTACTCCTCTGGATTTGTCCTCACGTTCATCCCATCCTTTAACAACTAGACATTCCACCACTCAGCGTACCAGTGAACCACTCACTCCGTCCTCAGTACCTTCCCTCGTGGACTCCAAACCTTTAAACAAAAGGCTCCAGTTTTTGATTACACGACGGTCTGGCTTGCCTCCATCCTTAGGCGACATAAGCTTTCCCTTGAGGATGCTGTTCCTTCTGCCGCCCTGGACGATCCGCCTCGTCCTATCCTGTCCGCTCAGTTGCCTCCTCAAGTTCCTCCTGAGGACAAGGACTCTTGATTCCTGTTACTCACCAAACCGTCCCTCTCGGATCAACCTACCTTGCCGTTCCAAGGAAACCCTGATCCTTCGAGATTCCACTACCAGAACTGCTGCAGACAGTCGAGGGGATCGTCCCCGATTTTTCTCTTTACAAGCCATCCTCTTCCTCCAAATTGGATTGGTCGCATCCTGGTTTCCACTACTACTCTCCCTCCTTATGGTTTTCCCGTAACCATCTCCAGTATATGTCCACGTCCGTTACATAACGTCTCCCGCTTTCAGCCACCCTCCGCCGCCGCCCTCCGTCTTCTGCATCATCCTACCCCTCGATCCCCTGCTCGGGACGATGGGGGGGGGGGGGCTTGCTCCCTCTGGGCCTGCAGTACCACGATCCTCATCATATTAGACCTCCGACGTCTTCATCCACTCCCTGCCATTCGGCTGGCGAAACATCAGGCATGATCATTCCTCCCGACAAGCTATCGAGGGCGAACGTCCGCATTGCAGACAACACGCTGTACAGCGACCTCTGCACAACTACCTATTAGACTACTAGCGGTCCATCCTCCTTGTTCTCTGGCCATTTCACTAAACCTATCGTCGACCTACACCTCCCTCCGCTTCCAGCAGTGTTTCTAGACCTCTCCAATTGGGGCATGGTGCCCCTCCGCACCACCACCATCCGTGCATCCTCCTGCACAGCCTCTTTCGGTTCTTCCCTCCTAGGTCAATCACCGCGGGTGCTCCCGCTGGGCACTACCCATGTTTCTGTACTATGCACTACTATTTGACGGTTGATCGATGTCCTCCGCTTCTGCATTTACTGCCTCCCGACCTCCGCTCCTCCGCAATGGGCTCATACAGCGACCTCGTCCGTTCTTCCCATAAGGATCCTCTCCGCCCTATCTGGGTTCACCAAGTCCTTCCTCCAGTCCTCCGGAAAGACCCCGCCCTCTTCTGGGTCCTCCTCTCGGGACCAGGAACGTTTCTACCATCCGAATTTACCTTCGCTACAACTTTACGGGTGGCTACTATCATCCGTCTCCTCCGCTCACCAGGCACTCTTGAAGACGAGGCCTGTCGCTTTGCCTCCAGGGCCGTGCGGTCCTCCACCAAAAAAAAAAAAAGGTTATGACAACCACTGGAAACGGTGGTTTCGTTGATGTATTGCTTACCAGGTCCATCCGATCGATCCACCTTTACACGATCTCCTCCGTTTCCTGACCTTCTTTAACGAAGGTTTGCGGGGATCCTCCATCCTGGTCTATAGGTCGGCATTGACTACCGTCTTTCAAGCCGCCGGATACACCACTCTCCTCACCGACTATAAGATCTCTTCCCTAATCCACTCGTTCCAACTGGATCGCCCATGTGTCATCAAGACATTTCCCCACGAGGGCCTTTCCATCGTCCTAGCAGCCCTGATGGCTCTTCCTTCTAAACCTTAGCCTCCCCACGCCTCGGCCATCTCACTGAGAAGACTGTATTCATGGTGGGTCTGGCTGCTTGCCTCCGCTGCAACAGACTACAAGCCCTATCCGCCAAGGAGCGTGATTGTTTTCCCCTACCGGATGTCAAGGTGTTACCCTCACTCCCGGCTCCTCCTTCGGAGCACTGACTCTGGAACCTACTGAACGAACGCGTCCTTTTGTAATACCATCTCTATCCAGTATCCTCGGGGATGATCGAGGAAGAACTTTGTCCGGTGCGGGCCGTCCGTTTTCTTCCTGAGAACCTTCCGTCCTATCAGACGGGGCCATCCTCAATTTTTCAATAGCGGGATTGGGCTCACTTCCGCTCGACTGATTGGTTCCCGGCGCCATCCTACCATTCTCGCTTCCATTACCTCCGGGATATATCCTATCGTTCCGCCGGCTTGTACCATGTTGGCCCCTGTTGCCGCCCACCGAGTACTTTACTCTTTGGACACGCTGTGATCCACTTCGTGTTACAGGGGCCGGTCGCTAGCTTAGGGGACTCCGGTCAAATGGCGTCCGCCGCCTTGACGAAGTCTATGGGAATGCTAATAAATTGGGTAATGGATTTTTTCCCGGCAAGTAGAAACATCAAAATTCCAGGCAACCCTGGTTAATTTTTGTTTCTATTGCCTATTGAAAAAAATACATTACTCGGCTTCCCGCCCTCCACCCCTCTCGTTGCCATTTGGGCAGGATAGAGGTGTCGAAAAGGTGAGCTCTGCTGCTCCGCCTCGACTTGTATACGATGGAGGCTGCGCAGTAGCTAGCGGACCGGAAGAACTCTTTTTATCTCTAGAAGAAACAGCATTGGAGAAGGAGAAAGCTAATAAATTGGGTAATGTATTTTTTCAATAGGTAATAGAAACAAAAATTAACCAGAGTAGGCTGGAATTTTGATTTTTTTTATCACCGAGATATTTTTTCTGTTCGGATGTAAATTTTTTCTTAATGTATATACTTTTTCTTTGCATATATTCTTTTCCTTTGCGTATAAACATTTCATTAAGGTATATATATTTTCTTTGCATATAATCTTTTCCTTTGCGTATAAACATTTATTAAGGTATATTTATTTTCTTTGCATATTTTTTTTTTTCCTTTGCGGATAAATATTTTCTTAAGGTATATATATTTTCTTTGCATACATTCTTTTCCTTTGCATATAAACATTTTCTTAAGGTGTATATATTTCATTTGCATGTATTCTTTTCCTTTGCTCATAAACATTTTGTAAAGGTATATATATTTTCTTCGCACAAATTCTTTTCCTTTGCATATAAACATTATCTAAAGGTATACATATTTTCTTAATATATACATTTTCGTTAAGATGTACAGTTTTCTTTCAACATTTCACTTCTAACGTAAACAGTAATCATCCGTCCAGGTAAAGTTTTTTGCTAAGCTATATAGTTTGTTGGCGGATGACTACACCATTCATTAGTAGGACTTTTTTCGTTGCGTATGTTTCGTGCCACGGTTAATCGGTCATACCGTCGAAGGAAGATACCGTTTTTTCAGCCGTCTTCTTGCTTTTTGATTGCTTTGTTTCGGCAGCGCGAACATTACATTTCATTTATGAGTTTTCAGAACTGAATCGTTTCGTTTGGCCATGTTACTTTCATTCCCCGTCGTGAACAAACTTGCTTGCTGGAGGCTTCTCTACCTGACATGGTGCTACGGTTTTGATGCATAGGACTACTTTTTTGTCGCGAACTTTATACCTATGTCAAATAAGGTACAAAATAAAAGAAAATTACAGGATATACTAAAAAGCGAATGCAATTTTCGGAGCATTGGCTTCCGCTCATCACAAGCACGCCTGCCGTAGAACTATGTCAGGCAGAGAAGCGTTCGTTCACTAGTCATTAGGCAACTTTATTCACGACGGGGAAGGGAAAGTAGCACGGCCAAACAAAATGATTCGGTTCCGAAAACTCATAAATGAAATGTAATGTTCGCGCTGCCGAAACAAAGCAATCAAAAAGCAAGAAGGCGGCTGAAACAACAACGGTATCTTCCTTCTAAGGTATGACCGATTGACCGTGAAGCGAAACATACGCAACGAAAAAAGTAGTCCTACTAATGAATGGTGTAGTCATCAGCCAAAAAACTATATAGCTTAGCAAAAAACTTTACGGGTAAGAACGTTTACCTGGAAGGATGATTACCATTTATGTTAGAAGTGAAATATGAAAGAAAATATATATACCTTTTAGATGTTTATATGCAAAGGAAAAGAATTTATGTGAAGAAAATATATATATACCTTTATAAAATGTTTATTCGTAGAGGAAAAGAATATATGCAAAGGAAATATATATACCTTTATAAAATGTTTATGCGCAAAGGAAAGGAATATATGCAAAGAAAATATATATAGCTTAATAAAATGTTTATACGCAAAGGAAAAGAATTTATGCAAAGGAAATTTATATACCTTAAGAAAGTGTTTATATCCGAACAGAAAAAAAACACCTCGGTGATAAAAACTTTATATATTTTACGATGAGCTTTCTGTTTATACGTGACAATTTCTTCATATGTCCAGAAGTTTTTTTTGTCGTAAACGGCATCTCGTAGTCTTCGGCGACAATTACCGGTTACGGTGATTTTTTGCGTAACACACATTTTTATTTTAAAATTCGATGGTTGTAGATAAGAGTTCTGTTTGTGCAGAAAGGTGAAGAATTGTTCAGGCTTTAATTCATGTATAAAATCAGACGAATTGGTCCATAGGTGTGAAAGTTCTGGTTAAAAGAGTGTTTGGGTTTGTGAAAAATATCCATATATGGCCAGTCGAGGATGCAGTTGTAAAGTTCCGTTCCCCCACTTTGTTGATAGGTGGAGTTAGGGTAGCCTCTCCAATCGAAGTGTTGGATAAAAGTCTCCTTTGCACAAGTTTTTTTGGTTAATTTAATTAAGCATTTGGCATGTCTGCGCCAATGCTACTGAAGAGGTTGGTTATTGTATTGTAAGACTGCTGATACTACTTTTCCTGATACCATACCCAGTTCTCGTTTACCCGATAACGATTCAATACTGACACTTTGCCGGAATGAAAGCAAAATCTGAAAACGAAAGCAAAATCTGAGAACGAAAGCAATATCAGAGAACGAAGGTAAAAGCAAAATAAGGGCAAGAAAAGAACGAAAGTGACATACCGTAGGAAGAAAAGCAAAATCTGAGAACGAAGGCAAAATCTGAGAACGAAGGCAAAATCTGAGAACGAAGGCAAAATC
>JAHWFP010057685.1:1203-25954 GCA_023313725.1 Lithobius niger
CCCCCCCTGGGCGCCGCAGGAGCTTGAGGTACATCCATGGGTATCCCCCACGGGTTCGTCATTGGTACCGACATGTCGTTCGCAAAACGGTGACGTACGATAGTTGCCTTGGCGTGCCCTGGCTTCCCCAACTGCAATTCGTACGTGTCCAAGTCCTCACGCCAGTAGGCCGCCGACATTGTGGGTGACGATTTCGTGTAGAAGCACTTTCTGCCTAATTGTCCAGTCCACACTTGGGCTGCGCAATGTTGTGTACGAGGGGGTCAGCTTGGCTCCCACGATCCTCTTTCCTAATTGGCTTTTCCTCCACTCTCTCCTTGGAATGCCGCCGGCGTTTAGGGTCGGAGAATGAACGTCCTCGAAATTTGGCACTAGGTCCAGCCGGAGCGTTGGCTGCTTTCTGACCATGCTTTACTTCCTTGGCCGACTTCTGTCCTTTTTTGCCGATGGTTGAGGATTAGCTTCTTCCTTATGTTGTTGCCCCTCCTTTTTGTCCTTTGGTGGTGGTGGCGTTTGTTTGCCCTTCTTTTTCCCTCTGCCATTTTGTAAATCTTTGTAGTGGCACTTCCCCAAAATTGTCCTCCAATTCTACTGCTGCCTTACTTTGGTGCGTTCTGCTACTGCCGACCACAAACGAAGTGAAAACTTGCGCCACTTTCCCGTGTACTCAGCTCCCTGCCCCGTACACGTGTTCGTAGCGTAGAGTTCCCTTTCATTCCCGGGATTTGCGTATGCAAAATTATGTTAATCCGCCCGCGGATTTCAAATCCCGGAAGTCCGTGCATTACCCTTCCGACCCCGCTGTGATTCACATGGGTTGTTTTGCTCTCGTGCTTTATGTTGCTTGCCGGTTTTTTGCAACATTGTCATCCAAGCTACACGAACTGCAAATCCACGTAAATACGAAGCCCTAGTGTCTAGCAGATTGATGTTTTCTGTACAGTTTTGTGAAAAAAAAGGTTTTAATTTTTGGTGGGAGGTAGGAGATTGACTTTCGTCTCTCCCCCCCCCCCCTCCCCTTCTGTTCACATGGACCCAGGAAATTTAGGCCTACACCCGTCTTCCCTGTTCCATTTCTGTACCACCGTGGGTGACAGGGTGGGTTGGCCTACGCCTACCACCCCCTCCCCCGTTCTGCCAGAATTAAGTTGGAGTTGGGTAAATACAGTTTTATTTCTGTATTTATGTATTTGATCAGTGTCTAAACGTGTCGGTAAGGTTGACTGATTTTTTTTTTTCAATCTTCCCAACATAGTTTCCTTTCCTTTTTTTTTTTTTCTTATTGCACACTTGCCATTGAAAAAAAAAGGTTAACTCTTGTGAGTTCTTGGTTTTTCGGGCTTAAAAACCGACCTAGTATTGGTAACACTTGATACTTCAACCTACGTTATAGTTACTTGCTGACTCCCCCCCCCCCCTCCAACTCGCTTTTGCAAATTGTAGGAGTGGCGTGTTTTGTCAGGTAACGTTGGTTTAGGCATCTTTTTCCTAGGAATACCCAGTGTTTTATCCTGTTCAGGAACCTTTGGGGTTTCATTTGCAGGGAAAAAATGCGGTTTAAGTTGGTTTACACTAAGTGGACCAGTTTCCTTTCCTGTCCTAATGTCTCTCAACATGAACGTTTTTTCGGATTTTTGCGCCGAAATCACGAACGGACCAGCAAATTTAGGCGCCAGGGATGAAGTTATACCACGCGCTGCATTTGATATTATGTGTGTACGGCGGACAACATAATCTCCCACCTTTAGGGTTAGAGGTTTATGCCGTCTGTCATAATAGACCTTTTTCTGTGCCCTAGATGCTTTCATGGACTGTTTTGCCAACTTATACATCTCAGAAAAACGCTGTATGATCTCCATCTGAACCGTTTCCTTGTCACGTGTTTTTATAGGCAGTGGCCCAGTCGTTAGCTGGGATAACTCAAGCCCCCACGGACCAGTCGGGTTTCGTCCGATGTTCAGTTCACTGGGTGTAAACTTACTAGATTCAGACACAGAACTTCGCATTGCAAAAGCGAATTCCTGCAAATGAAGATCCCATTCGTTGTGAGTGGCAGTGAAACATCGCAACATGTGTTTTATGGCGCGATTCTGGCGCTCAACAACATTAGCCTGGGCGTTGTACGGGGTTGCGAATTGGGTTTTAATCCCCCAATCCTTCCACAGACTACGCCATACATTAGCTACAAAGCAGGGTCCATTGTCCGAAAAAATTCTTGAAAAGAACCCCCACCGGAGTACTACTTCTTTCACACATTCGGCAACCTGTTTTGCTTTGGCCGTCCTCAGAGCAAAAAGTTCCGGCCAGGAACTGAACTCATCCAGGACTACGAGTATTCAACGCCGTCCTCTTGGGGTGACTGGCAAAGGCCCAAGAAGATCGACTGATACCCTCCTCCAAGGGGCGTCAGGAGGATCTATAGTCTTCAGGAGTCTGGCAGATTTCGAAGTATCAGTTTTGCAAGTCTGACACTTGTCACATCAGCGTACGAACTCTACTATGTCCTTCTTCATGCCAACCCATCCTACCAGTTCCTGCATCCGTTTCAAAGTCTTAAAAACTCCAAAATGGCCTCCCAGTGGTGAGCAATGGATTGCAGCAATGGCGTTGTGACGTATTGATTTCGGCAAAAACGCTTTGAAACGTGTATTGCCTTCGGCTACATCACAAACGTTACGTGGAATGTAGATTTTACATAAGATTCCATCACGCAAGCAGAGCCTCCCTGGTTTGAGGTTACTTCCGTCCACAGCTGATGTACACTCAGCTACATTGCCTAACTTGGCAATCTGGCGCGATGACCAACTGTCACCAACCTGCGCCGTCTGGATCTGTTCCAAACTTGGAAATCCAGTGGGTCTCTCTGTTATCTTTACGGTTTCCACCTTACAATCAACTATCAGTACTGGATTTTTGGTTTCATCCTCGTACATCCTGGAGATTGCATCTGCCACTTGGTTTTGTGAACCATTTTTGTATCGGATTTCAAAGTCCATACCTTGGAGTTCAAGAATTCATCTTGCCAATCTTCCTGAAGGCTGTTTCAAGGACTTCAAGAATGAGAGGGCAGAATGGTCTGTCTCGATGAGAAATGGTGCATTCTCGATGTATGGTCTGAACTTACGTACAGCATACATCACCGCGCCCATTTCTTGGTCAGACACACAATGATTTTTTTTCAGCATCCGACAGTCTACGTCCTGCAAATGCTACGGGTACGAGCCCACGTCCCTCCACGTGCTGGGACAGCACCGCCCCAAATCCGGATCCGGATGCATCCGTCGAGATCTTGAACCTCTTATCCAGATCTGGTAGCGCCAAAACACAGTTTGTTAGGCTGTCTTTTAGTTGCTGTACTGAGTCTGATTGTGGTTGTCCCCACTCCCAAACTGCATCTCCCTTTAGTAACTTGAAAAGATTTGCCGCTTTGACATGAAAATCTCTGATGAATGGACGGTAGAAGCCCATCATTCCCAGAAATCGTCTCAAAGATTTCAAATTACCAGGCTCTGGGAAATCCCTAATCACCTGTACCTTTTCTGGTAAGGGTGAGTACTCCTGAGGCCGTATTATGTGCCCCAAGTAAGTGATTTCCTTTGCACAAAGATGTATTTTCTTCAGATTTACTGTCATACCAGCTTTTCCAAGCCTTTCCAGTACATCTGCAATGTGTAGTAGGTGGGACTGGTAATCCATTGAGTAGATTATCAAATCGTCTACATAGCACATTGTGTGAGAATACATAGCATCCCCTAGAGCCATGTCCATAACTCTAGCGAATGAGGCAGGTCCATTACAGAGTCCATATGGCATTTTTTTGAACAGCCATGACCCCATATGGCAACGAAATGAGGTGTACTTCTTGCTATCAGCTTCCATGCCAATTTGCAAGAACCCTGACTTCATATCCAGAACTGTAAACCATTTAGCCTTGCCAAGCATGGAAAATACTTGACTTGCGTTACTGGTTGGCTGTGAATTTTTCACCGTTTTACCGTTTAACAAGCGGTAATCTAGACAAAATCTTTTAGCCCCCTCCTCACCCTTTTTAGGTGCAAGGCAAGGTACAGCTCCCCAAGGTGACACAGAGCGTTCAATGACATCCTCTCGGATCCATTCTATCATCTGAGCTTCAATGATGGCTCTAGTCTCCTTATTGACTGGTCTATGAGGTAGACGGATAGGTTGAGTACCTGGTTCTACCTCAATTTTGCACTCAGGTGAGTGCTGCCTCGTTTAGATGTCAGAACATGTTTGTAATTGTTCAAACACCTTCTCAGCTGCTTGCGTTGTGCATTAGAACAATGTGCTTGTTGGATTTTCTCCTCCAACACTGCATCATCCCTAGCACGTTGCTCTTTCTCCAAATCAGCACTCAATTGCTTAAGTTGTTCAGTTTTTGTCTGATCAGCTTTTGCAAAAGGAATGGTTTCTTGTTCCTCTGTTCCCACACGCCAGCCACCTTGTTGGATGTCCGGTATGAGGCCAGTCCGACCCAAGAAATCTCGTCCTAGAATAACGATGTCTGCTGCGTTTTCTAAAACTAAGAACGTCTGCTGAGCAGCATAACCACCAGGCCATCTAACAGTTGCCCTACAGTACCCTTCACCTTGGATTTTTCCGGCCGCCAAGATAAAAGTTACACGGCAATCCCTGCGCCATTTTACGCCCTTTGCCTGCAAAGTATGTGCGGTAGCACCGGAAATGATCGAAGAGCTGGCCCCAGTGTCGATCAGTGCTAAAAAAGGTTCTCCTGCCACTTTAATGTTGATTAAAGGGACATTGCCTGTTTTAGTTTCTTCCTCAACACCTTTAACAATCTCACATTTGGTGCAAAAACACGTTTAAGCGTGCCTTTCCACAGTCCAGCTTTTGCCCTCCAATCTGCGCTTTTGCCGGTCGTAACTCGGTTTAACCATGTTAACGACCGTCTTCCACGTTTTTTTGGCTTTTTGGGGCAATTAGTGGATCTCTGCCCTTGTTCGTGACATGTCCAGCAACTGCCATCGAAAGGTTTTCGTTCTTTTCGTGGTTGTTGCTGTTCATTTCCCTTGGTTGCACTGGCTTTTTGTACATTTGCTGCCTTTGGGGCCGCATTTGCAATCCCAGTGTTACCAGAGTTACCATTGTTACCGTGTCACTGGTACTTACCGGCTCGATACCCTCTCGGGTCGAGTGCGGCCATAGTCACAGGTTGCACCTTCCCAGTGTAAGCCGGTGTTGCCCTTGTACTAGCTGTTTGGCCAGCACGAAGCACCGCCTCAGTTTTAGAAGGTTGGCTGCCCTGCGTTGCTTCTTTATTGTAATAAAAGCCACGCCATGCCAAACGAGGTTCAACAGACAAGGACGGGTCGGGGGGTGGTTTGTAAGTTCTTTGGGACACTAAGAACTGACTCACTTTAGCCCCTTCCCTCACCAATTCTCGCAGGGAGTCAAACCGACGACCCTGTAGATGTTGCCTGTAATCTGGGTGCATATTTTTCATTATGTGCGTAACTTTCTCTTGTTGAGAACTATTGGGCCATAATCTGTCGAAATATCCACACACAGATTGTGCAAAACTAGAGAAAGGCTCGCCTGGTGCTTGAGTCCTTTGCTCTAATTCTCTCTTTAAATCGTCTTCATAATTTGGACTTTCATATTCCAAACTAAAATCCGATTGAAAAGTTTCCCAGTCCCTGAAAGGACCAAAAAACCCTTAACCATCGTTCTGCCTCACCTTGCATGGCAAGTGGAATGATGGAGACTTTTCCGAGAGGTTTAACGCTATACTGTACTTTGACAGCGCCTCTAGGAACTCAGACGGCGATTTTTCATCACCATGGCCCGTGTACACGGACATGGCGACTTTTGGCGGTTTCACGCTAAATCCTTCATATGGATTTTGCCAAAAATCCTGACCTAAAAAATCGTCCATACGATCCCGGTTTGAAACCCCGGTTTCGTATCTAGGGCCAGTCCGACCGTGCATATTTCTATGCGCGGGCATTCTGTCCCTAAGAGGCGAAAAGCTGCTTTCTCGTGTAGGCTCATGATACCTCCACATGTCAACATCCGGTTCATGCTCAACCGGTTGACGCCTGTTTTCTCGGCCACCGCACGTCTGTCTATCCACTCGGTCCGTGTTGGTTCGTGGATAGCACTGACGAGGATGCCGTGAGCTGTCATCTGCTTCAACAGCACGGTTTTGCCGTCTCTTGGATGTGACAGGGTTGGAGCGTGAAGGCCTCTGCCTGTTCTGCTCGTGTTGTGAAATACGACCAGGTTGGGCAGTGACTTTTGCTCCATTTCCGGTTCTAGCATTTAAGCATTCCATTTGCCTAAACACTCTATCCCGAAAATAATTATCCTGCATTGGGCGAATATTTGCCCAGTTTCGATGATCAGCGAAACTATTAGTAGTTTCTCGCTGTTCATCTTCATCCAAACGTGATAATCGGGGAGGTGACAGGCTTTTTTCACTACCAGAAAATTCCGGGTAGCAAATATCGTCATCCTCACCCCAAGAATCGTTTGGATCCTCACCAAGATCTTGAACTAAGGGCGCATTTATGTGCTCCCCAGCTCGCGTCCTTTTTCGTGCGTTTCCAGGGCTTGGATTTCGCACTACTGAAGGCCGTGATCGTGATGGTAAAGGAACGTGTTCGTGAGCCATCTGTAGGCTAACAACCACGTTTTTCGTGTGGAAACAAAATTCTCTAAGTCCGACTTATTATTTTTTTTCCTGTCTGTGAAGTCGTATTTTCGATTTGATCCTTGTAACAGTCTCAAATCTACTGCAACTTCTAATCCTAAACACTATTTACGGTTATAGTAATTCAGAATTCTCAAGTTTAAAATTTTGCACGAAGCTTTAATTAATGAGGGCTCAGTTAGCTCATTAAGGGCTTCCAAATAATAAACTCGTAACTAAAAAGTGGGCTCCTTCACTTTAAAGCTATTACAAATAATTACTGAGTGTTGAGAGTTTGTTTATTGCTCATCACTGTCATAACTACATTGCGTTTCTTCGTTTCTTATTAGAAACTGGGGTTTTTATTTCGACCTTTCTTTTCAGTCCGGTAGAAAAAAAAACGACCATTTTTAGGTGGTCTTGGTTCGAGCCTAAAAATTGTCTCCCATTTTAACGTTTATTTTTCTTGCAAGAAGAAAAAAAACGGGGTGTTTTTAGTCAGTAAACGGGGTTTGTTCACTGAACAGAAAACTGGCATTCAAGAGGTGGTCCAACACGCGGTCACTGGTTGGGTCCTAGAATGCCCCCCAAAAATTGCAAAGTTCTGAACAACGGGTAGCTCTCCCCACTGTCAGACACCTTACAACTGTTTTACTTTATTTTCCATAAAAATGGAAAAGAAAGTGGGTTCAATTTACTCGTGCAGCTCTTCCCAAATAAATCGTGTGGCCCTCTGTGGATTGCCTGACACGCGGTCACTGGACAGGTTCACAGATTGCCCCCAAAAATTGGTTCACTCATAATCAGAATTTTTGCAGAACCGGAAGCACCGAAGTGTCGGATTCAAATCCTGAGGACAAGGCCCCCAAAACATGTGAGGTGCTAAGGGAGTGGACGATAAGTTTCAAGTCAAGCTCGATTCCTATTCACTCCTTACTGTGTAGCTAGGGGACTACACACTTAGCGTCACATATTAGGCATCGGCATCAAGGTTTCCACTCGAACCAATCCTAGGTCTAGCATAAGAGCGTCAACTTGCAGGTTGCCTCCCAAATTCTAACTCACTCGATTCTGTCGATCTGGCCTGCTTTTATACCTCCAGAACAATGGGATCTAGCCTGAGGCATTACGTTGTGATTGGCTAACAGGTACAGAGCGGTTCCAGCCGGTTCGGTAGGAGCCGTCCTGCATTTGGCTACAGTGGCGCCCTCTCAATACCGGGGTTTAAGCGTTATTGAGAGGGTGCACCTCAGCGCATGTAACTGCAGGGCGCGTCGCACAGTGCTTGCTGTGCGTGCGTCCTGCTTTACGTGTATAGCCCGTTATAGGTGTATATCCGAGATTTTAAGAAGGCATTCAAAGACGCGTGCAAGGAAGGCAAAAATGTTAAGCAGTGTTTAAATGAGCTTCCCATTCCTAGTCAAAATTGTCCAAACACAGACACAGGTGAGACGCCATCAAAATTATTTTTCGAGCGTGAGCTTCGAACTTGTCTTGATTTGTTAAAACCATATCTGCAGCAAAAAATTAAAATAAAACAAGACAAAATAAATGCCAGTTCAGCACACAGAAAACGCGAATAACTCCGTGAGTTTTCTCCAATATGGATGCGTGACTACACCGTTGTTAAAAGGTTGTGGCAAGAAGCCGTAATTTATAAGTGCTTGGATAACAATAACTAGCTAGTACTTACTGCTGGCGGTTTAACATTACGCCACAACATAAGTCAAGTATGCGCATGCCTGCAAAAAAAAAAAAAATTAAATCCTGACGGTTCTGTAGCAAAAAACACGCTGTTTTCGGAGAAAGACGATTTTGAGAAAAACGCTCAGTTGGTCTGTTCCAAGATTTAGGGTGTGCTCCTTTCGTGCACCCCCTAATTTTGGTCTCAGTTTTTGCTCAAGAAAAATTGTGCGCAACAAGCAACCATTTACTTTAAGTTGACATTCGTAATTAAGGTTTTACTGTGAATTTTTATTTTTAAATTGTAAAAGTGGAAGGAAAAATAATCCATAGATTCAGTTGGAAATTTATTCTGATTTAGGGTGTGCACCATTCGTGCACACAGCTCACTGATTACCTTAGTCTGGTATTTTGTGTTGTCTCCATGTGGTTTGTATGTTTAAGTGTACCTTGTAATCACTCATTCCTGTACATCCAATCCATGCATTATCACGTGTCTATTGTAAGGTTATAGTATAAACTGTGTCCAAAACTGGACAAAACTAGACACATACAATGTTGTTGGTATTTTTTGATGAGGCAGAAGTAATGTGCGTATTTCCGTTATGGGTCTTCATTTTCATTGTGTTCCCCTGAGTTCCCTGATGGTCTCTCTCTGGTTTATTCCGGTGTTTCCCGTGTTCTGTGTTTTGTGGTTCTCTGGTGACCTGGTCATCCTGGTTTAGGTTAAGGTAGCGTTAAGTAGGCTAGCATGAGCGCATAGGTATATGTAGTCCTTTATAGCTCAATAAACAAATAAAAATAAAATAACTGTGTCCAGCCATTAAAGCTTGCTTGTGCCTTGCCGTCAACACCTGCTTCTTTCCTTTCATATAGTTAGGATAGTTTGCTAATATAGCATAACAACGTTTTAAGTTAAATACACGTCAATAACCATTGTTAGCATTGTCGGCATCGTCTCTCATTGGATGGCCAAAGGCCCAAAGTTCGGACAATGACAACGTGCGTACTAACGTGAAAATCTAGACACACACTAGTGTGTCGCGATAAATCTAAACACCATTGCCAAAGAAATTGTATTCACGTCCATATTCACGAAAATTAAACAAAATGTCAAAATAAAACCAAAAAGTGGTAAAGAGGCCACTAAGTCGAGAATGGTTCGGTCTCTGAAAGGTGTATTATGAAATTAAAATATTGGGAAAAGGGCTACTCAATCTATTGTTGACGTGGCACATTATTACACATCTGCAGGCTAGTTGAGTTGAGTATAATACACAATTAAAAAAAATTGACATCATATCAAAAACCATAACTGATAAAAGGGACCACTAAGTTCTGAATGGTTCAGCCCTTCACTGGAGTGATATCAACACACCAAAACATTCGCCAAGTTAATCGCACCAAATAATACTTTGGACGTTAAATGAAATCTTGAACATTGCTACCGAAAGTAGCAACGTTCTAGTTTTCATTTAACCTTTGAACTATTAGCCGGTGGGATTAACTTGGCGAATGTTTTGGCGTGTTGAAAGCACTCCTTTGAAGGGCGGAACCATTCGGAACTTGACGGTCCTTTTTACCAGCTTTGGTTTTTGATAAACAATAAACAGTGCGTCAAGTGACAAGTGTAAATGAACAGCATCCTTGTAAGTTTAGTTTAAATTTAATTCAGTGTCATAGGGTGCATGGTGGCAGACCTTACAGCGTTTAAGCTTGCAAATTCTGAACAGTGAGCGTAAACCAAGGATGAAGGGAGCACGACTGCAAGAAAAGTGTGGTCCAGCAGTTCAGCATGGCTGCAAGATGGGAGTTTATCTCACCTGGGCTTATTTCAGGTACGTACAGTTGAGTGATCCTTTGCACTACAGGATGCTGTTACATATTGCATCTTTGCAGTAGCTTCCTGGTGCTGCAACAGGAAATTATTTGGAAATTGGAACTTTTAATTGTTGCAAGTAACAACAGGATTTTGCCCCATCGGCTGTGCTGGTGATTGGAGCTCGTCCAATCTGGTGTGCTGCAGAGCAGTGGCAGTACTGTAATGTTCTCAAAGAACATGTTCATTCTGGTGCCACCATTGTACCCATTCTTAATGTATGTCGACTATCTTGCTAGTTCCATAGGTTGCTACTGATGCAGTCCTGTCATCTTGTACCAGTGGATATGAGCTTTCTGGTGGACTGCATTTGATGTTTCATGTGGTCTTTCCAACCCAAGGACTTGCCATGGCCAGCTGGTGGTCAGGCGGTATGGTAAACTGTTGTAAGCAGAGCTGTCTTCTTGCCAGTGAGCATGAAGCATATACTTTCACACCTGGTGACAGAGGTTTTTCTCTGATCCATGGTGGTATGCACTTTGTTATGTGGCACCCATGGTAAGCTATTTACAAATTGCGGAGTACTTCGTATTGGAGCAGTAGGAGGATGGGTCAGCACGATTCCCATATGTGGATGGTCATTACCCCCAGGTGTTTTGTCAACCCGTATGGCAATCGTGCAGAGCCACAGATTTGGTCAGTGCATGACTTAGCATCCTGTCAGTGGCTGATGGAAGTGAATTTTTCTTCTGGCAATGAGCTATCCAGGGACATCAGCCCCATCCTCAGCTACTCTATTGGTAGTAACATGCTCTCCTGAGGTCAGCATTGTAGTTGTCGCTACTGTCCTCATTTGCTAGCTAAGAAAACACTTCAATTTCATTAAGGAATAGAGTGATTCTTTATGGGTAGCCACATTTTGTCGTTCCACTATAACATACGCTGTAGCTATATGGCCATAACATACTGACGGAGTGCTACAAGAGTATCACCTAGCAGTTTGTAGATCTATAAGGAATTTTTGATGAGATGTCCTAGGAAAGGTGACTAGAGCCAGTAGTAAGGCTGTGTCCCCGTATGGTCATCCTTGATGAATGGCAGTGGAAGTATCGACTGATGGGATGGCTACAACATGAAAATCCCTCTGTTCGTAGCCACAGTATCATATTTCCTGTATTACTGCACAACGTTTGCATGAACAGTAAAACAACTTCCGGCCTGGCATGTGTCACGACTGCATAGTTCAAAGCAAAAATTCTAACTGTGTTGCATTAGAGGCCGTTACTCCCTCTCCTGTTTACTTGCAGTGCCGAAAATAAGATCCGACCTTCACGTCAAGAGGCTCACTTCTCACACTGCTGCAGTCCCTCGCTCAATTCCTGATTCTAGTAACAAAACCAAGATACGTTTTGCGAATCGTCAAAGCAGTATTAGGACCGTCCTAATCATTAGCTGCTTGGTGCTTTATATCCCCTATAGCTGCCGCTTGCTTCAGTTCAGTGACCTGAGCTGCGAGCATGCGCACATCATGCCAGGCTGGATCATCTGTTAGGCGGCTGCGAACATTGTCTGGCAAAATCGTTGGGTATTCCTGCACGCCCTCTTCATCACTGGTGGCGTAGAGGAGATTCTACGTCCAATATCTCGGCCTGTTTCTTTGGTCATGTGGATGTCATCCCTTGTGGCTGCCGCTGCCAATTCCATAAATATTAGCAGTTTTGCGTATGTGATCTCACTTCGTTTATGGTAGGTAGCCTCCAAGTCCACCAAAGGTTGTTTTAGAAGACTAATAATAATATAATAATAATAATAATAAGTTTATTGTGAACATTGCTCGAAGTTAAAATAATAACTTGTGTGAGCTACAATAATTACATAGTGCACATAACACATAACACATAAATCAATATTTGATTAATAAATAGATACATACATGAATAAATATAATATATTATAAAGAATTTATAAATTGTTAGTATGTTAGTTTTATTAAGTTTTATAACTATTTATAAGTACATCTATTAATTTACTTTTTAATTCATGTTTGCTTTGAAAATGTAACATATTTTTTTCTAGTTTGTTAAATGTGTATGGTATGTAATAATCTTTTTTTCTTTTACCATATGCATTGTTCCAACAGGGTAACTTAAATCTTTGTGATGATACTCTTAAACGCAAACTTTTTGGTTCATCATAAGTTTTACATGTATTTACGTAATAATTTTTAAGTATTATGATATAGTCTCTTAATTCAGTTATTTTTAGTATTTTATTATAAATAAAGATGTCATTTGTTTTTTCCCCTTCTTTTCCAAACAACACCTTAACTAATTTATTTTGTACTTTTTGCAGTCTCATTATTATATATTCAGAAGCAAAGCCATAAATTTCGATTCCATATCGCAGAATACTACCTATCCATGCTTCGTAGAGAATTTTTTTTTTTTTATTGCATAGGATGTGTTTTACGTTATATAATTTTGGTATCATTAAGTTTTATGATCAATTTCATTACATGGTGTTTAAAATCCCATTTTGAGTCAATTTCTATTCCTAAATATGTTGAAGTATCCTTTAAATCAATTTTCCTACAACTTTTTGAGCAGTTTTGTTTGTTTAAACCATTTTTTATAAATTCACATTGTTCACTGTGCGTTATTAAGTTGATTGCATGTTTATTTTTTATTTTCGGAACTGTTAGTTCTAATTGTACTGTTTTTTCTTCGCTTATATATAATTCATTTTCTATTAGCCATCCGTTGATCATATCGAAGTCTTTTTGTAGATTTTCATTCATTTCAGTATGGTTTGAATTTATGGATAACAATATTGTGTCATCTGCAAACATGAATAAAAGAGTTCTCTTAACATAATTATCTATATCATTTACATATATTAAAAATAATAATGGACCTAACACTGACCCTTGAGGTACTCCGTGTTTTATATCCTTTTTAGTGCTATATCCATTATTAATTTTTACTGTTGCTTTCCTGTGTGTCAAATAACTTTTAATTAGATTATATATTTTTCCTCGTAAACCAAGTCTTTCGCATTTTTTCATTAAAATTTCCTGGTCAAAAGTATCGAATGCTTTTTGTAGGTCGATAAGTACTACTCCAATGTATTTTTTTTCATCTAATGCTTTTGTAATTATGTCATTTATTTGTATTAGTAAGTCCGTTGTACTTTGTTTTTTTTTGTATCCATACTGTATTTTATTTAACAAATTAAATTTGTCTAAATATTCTGTTATTTTATTCGAAAAAAATCTTTCAATTATCTTATCTATTATAGATAATAACGAAATAGGTCTGTAATTATTTTTATCTCTTTTATCTCCTTTTTTAAAAATTGGTCTCAGCACTTGTATTTTTAGCTGTTCTGGCCATATTTCTTTTTCAATCATTCTATTTATTAATTTACATATAAATACTGATGTGTTTTCTTCTAACTTTTTGAAATTTTCAGTATTGAACCCATCTATGCCTGTTGCCTTCGTGTTTTTTAAATCTCTAATTATTTGAATTATTTCCTTTAAAGAAGGGTTTTGTACAAAAAAAGGTATTCTCATTCCATTTATTCATTTTTTGTTTAGTTTTTTTGTAAATTGTTTTGTAATGGTTTCCGGTTTTATAATTAATTAGTTTTTTTTCAAATGTTTGTCTTAGTTGGGGTACTTGATTTATAAAGTTATCATTAAATTCGTTTCTTAAATCTTGTATCTCTATTTCATTAAATGTTTCTGTTATGTCTTTATCGACATTTGTTTTTTTGTCTTTTTGTTGGCCATTTATTTCATCTATTACATCCCACATTGTTTTCCCATCATTAGAGTCTTCTAACTTTGTTTTATAATAATTCTGTTTACATTCCTTAATTTTTTTTGAAATTTGATTCTTTAATTCTCGATATTTTAGTAGTAAGTCATTACTTACACCCTTTTCTTGTTTTTTTTATTTCCCTCCATAAAAAGTTTTTTTTATTGATCATATGTAAGAGATCGTGTGTTATCCAATTATTTCTTCCTATATTTTTATTTTTATTAGTTTTTTCTCTTTGTTCTATTCTTTTATTTGTGTTCTTATCATATATTTTTTTTTATTATTGTTATGATCTCTGTACACATTGCATTAGGGCATTCTATCTTATCCAGAAGATTCCAGTTTTGAGTCTGCAATTCTGTTATTATGTTTTTGTTATTATGTATAGAATATTCCTTTTTATCTTCTTTGAGCATATCTTCTTTACCACCTTTATTATTTTTTTGTGTTTCCCAAAGCCAACATGCCGTGAAATAATGATCTGCAATTTTTATATTAATGGTACCACTATTTTTCCTCCAGCTATTTTGTCTTAATTTTACATATATATGATCAATACATGATTTTTGCAATGTATTAATTTTATTAATGCATACTATTTCTTCTCTTGTGGCAGAATCAATAAGACTTTCAAATCCCACTCTTGCCATCATATTTTCGTATTTATCAATGCTGCTCTGATCATGTTTATCCTTAATATTATCGATATTTTTCAGTATATCAATATTAATGTCTCCTACTACGATTACATTCTCATTTTTATTACTTTTATTTTCGGTTTTAATGTATTTTTTCAGATCTTGTGTGAACTTATTTTTATTGGTTTCTGGTCTTCTGTAAATACATATTAGCTTAAAAATTTGTGAGTTTTTTGTTACCATAATTTCTAAACTTTCATTATCAGTTATCTCTAAATATTTTACGTTAGTAATAGTTATGTTAGTTTTTATGTACACCATTATTCCTCCTCCTCGAAGTGTTTTTTCTCTTGTTACGTTATAATTTTTATAGCCATTCCATTGATAGTACGGTGTTTCATCCTTTTTTATATTAACTTCTGTTAATACAATTACATCCCAGTTGACTTTCATTTCTATCACTTGGAGTTTTATAATATCCCAGTTTTTTCTTAAACTTCTTATATTTACGTGTAATATTTTTAAATTACTTTTGTTACCAATTTCTCTTTCCACTTCTTTTGCGACATCATCGTTTGTTTCAAATATTTTGTTTTTATACAGGAATATTTGTTTCAGGTTGTAAGTCTTCTTCGGATTTTACAATCTTAACTTCCGTGACGTTTTCGTTTCTTCTCATCATTATTTTTCCTCTCAAGAACCAAACATATTTGTAGTCATTGTTTTTTGCATATTCTTTTGTCTTCCAAAATAGATTTCTATAATATGGACTCATATTTTCGTTTAAGTACACTCTACTTCTGTCTCCATTTCTGTATATATCGTCATTAGTAACTACCTTCTTTTTGTTTTCAAGCCACATGTCTCTGAAATCCCTGCTTTTGAATTGGGTGATTATTGCACTTTTTTTGTGTTTGTTTTTGTTGGGTATCCGATGTGCTGCTTCTATATGTTCAGGCTTGTATGATCTTACATTGTAGTTTTCAGCAACTCTTTGAACAATATCTTTAATATTTTCTTGTGGTAACCAACCTAGCTGATTAATTTCCATGTTCCGGTTTCTGTCGTATTGTTCTTTTTCATGTGCAGACATCGATAATTTGTGCATTTGTTTTTCTAATTGTGTGTCTTTAACTTCTTTGTTTTCTAGTTTTTGTAATCTGTCATCCATTTCTTTGATTTTTTGCAGCATTTCTTGGTTGTTTTTTTTCATGTCTATTTGTTCTTGGCTCACGTAATTTAACGTTTTTATAATCTCAACTTGTTCTTCTTGTATTTTAGTGATTTTATCATATGCTTCCATCAGTTTGTCCATTTTCTTTTCGATTCTTATCAACGATTGTTGAAGACACTTTATTTCTGAACTAGTTTCACTTTCGCTTCCTTGTGATTGTCTATCTTTATCACCTTCTTTATGGCTGCCTTCAAGATTATTTTTTTCTTCCATTTCTTTTTTATTTTGGTCTTCTGCTTTTGTTGCTTTTTCATTTTCGTCATTTTCGTCATCACTTTCTTCTTCACTGTTTTGAGGGTCTGGATCGTCTTTTTCTTGTTCTGATAAAGTTCTTTTCTTTCTACATCGCACGCACTTCCAATCCTCTTTATTTTTTACACTTTTCGCATTCCAGGTTTTGGCTGATATCTTAGCGCAAGTGAAGTGATATTTGGCCTTACATTTGCCGCATATAACGTTGTCATTTTGGTTACCAAGTTTGTTTTCACATTCTCCACACCTCATGTTGCTTATTTAGTTCTGCTTTGTTATTGTGTAATTTGTTTTCAGCTCATTTTTACGAACGCACATTTTTTCATTCTTTCACTTTCGGTTTCTGTTTCTGTTTCTTAGTTCACTGAATCAAACGCACCAACTTTAAATTGCACGTGGAGCCTTCCGTAGAAGTTGTCAGCGACGCACGGACAGAAATACGATTTTGTTTGCTTCATAATACGGCGCCTAAGTCTCGTAAAACCCTCCCGAACGTTTCCGTATGCACACTCCTACCTTATTTATATGATTCAATCAGCAATCCGTTTTCATTTGATCGTATTCCACCATAAAAGCAAATCCAAGTGGGAGTGAAGTGATGGTTGCGTCCGTTGAACTAGCCTCTAACTAGCCTATAATAATAATAATAATAATAATAATAATAATAATAACTAGCGGAGTCGCTCGCTTCGCTCGCTCATTCCGCGTCGTCTCGCTACGCTCGAGGAGCTTTCATGCTACAATTCTTATGCTGCTGGAAGACATTCCACATCTAAAACGATCAAGCAAATGATCAGAATGTAGTACGCGTTTTTTTAGGCTTCAACTCATAAACAAATTAACTAAACAAAAAACGGCTTCACCGTTTAGAAAAGCAGCCCCCTTCTGCCGTGCGCCTAAACTGCCAATGAGCCAGAAGGCGAGACACGCGATTTCTACCCCGTCCGGCCTTGGCTTGAAAAATACGCTAGAGAAACTTTTATGCTACTACTCTTATGCTGGTGACAGACATTCCACATCTAAAACAATCAAGAAAATTATCAGAATGTAGTACGCGTTTTTCTTAAGGCTCAGTTCATAAACAAACGATATGGTAACCATAAATCACTCCAACAGTCTGACCACCTAATAGCTACATGCGCCTCTTGTTCAGATTGTCAGCCATAATACCTTTGACTACAGTACAGGACTAAGCATGCTACGTGGCGCAAGAATCATGAACCTTCATCATCCAACCTGATTCCCGTTGTGTACTGAACGGAGCGTATCAAAAAAATGTCTTATATACTGAATGGAGCGTATAAAGAGTGTCCAAGTTGTAACGTATCTTTGTATGCAATCCCTTGTCATAAGATCGTCTGGGGAGAGGATGTGGGTTTCGTTTCCCGGCTCCAGGCCACTTAATTCAACATCACCTAATCTTATTTTACCAAAGCCTCGATAAAGGTATTTTCTTTCTGGCACATGCATGAACTGGCCTTGAGCCAGGAGATGAGATACGCGATTTGTAGGCCAGTCGGCCTTGGCTTGAAGAAGCCATTCTCTTTCCGGCACACGATTGAACTGTTACTGAGCCAGGAGACGAGGCATGCAATTTGTACCCAGTCAGCCTTGGCTTGTACAAGCAATCCCCTTTCTGGCATGCACCTAAACTGACAATGAGCCAGGAGGCGAGACACGCGATTTCTTCCCCAGTCAGCCTTGGCTTGAAGATACCTTATCCATCCCCGCTGCAAGAACGTTTCAACGATGTAGCACGCGAGTTGCTGCATGCTTGAACGAACATGCTTGGTAATTTTATCATGCATAGTCCTTTGTGCCGCTTTTGGTATAGATTATTTTTTTATTCAAATAAATTTTGCTGACTTTACATGATTTCCTTGTTTCACAAATTTTAAGAATTTTTACTAAAAAGCCATCTCCTTCCCCGCTACGTGTGATGCTTTGAAAAAGCAACCACACGTCGCCTATAATTTTTGACTAATATAAAAGATTTCGTGCAAGGCGAAATCTTACTTAGAAACTATTCGTGTTTACCACAATTAGGCTGGACTATTGCTGAGTAGAGACACCAGCTAATAGCACACTATTGATCGAATATCGATGTTTCACAAATGAAATATTTTTGGCATCCTTTTCTGTTATAAATATATTTTGTTTAAATAGGCCTAATTTAGCATTAACCTTTTCGTAGATTTACGTAATTTCACTTAAATTTAAGGCTAAATAGGGAGTTCGTATTTGAAATATCCAAAATGCAACTCCACCAATCGTCCCATCAGCGAGCTGCACGTGCGTCATTCTTGAACTGTCATTCTCGTACTGGCAACACTATTGGACCATGCGCCTCCTACGTGGCGCAACAATTGTGGACCACCGCACAGCAGGATTCCGAAACTAACAATCGACTTCGAAAAATTCATTTCAACAATGGTCCAAAGGGGTTTTTCGATTTTTTCGGGGGGAAAATTTTTATCTAGAACTACGAAAATACGCCTACGTGAAATCCGGATTAATTTCCTGTCTTTTGACACCTTTCTCATATTTTTAGCTTTCCTACTTCAAAAGGAGAAGAGGTACATATATACACATAATAAACAAAAACGGAACGTTAAATGTTTAGAGTAAGCTTAGACTAATACCTCACTCGCGTTCGGAGTAAGGATCTAAAAGTCAAAACCTAGAAGGAACACGACAAGCTTTGACAGTCAGGGTCTAGGTGTAAAATTTGTCAATAAGAGGCTGGAAAGCATTAGACCCTTTTTACTACCCGTAGTTAGATTAGTTCTAGTCTCTTCGGACTGAACGTGTGTATGAATGGTTGTAGCAGGTTTTCTTTGTTCTTAGAATATTGTTTTGGAACTTTAATAACACAATTTTCTTGTGAAGTTTGGCATTTTGTTTTTTGATGCTTTAGAATTTTTATTATATTTCGTAGATTTATGGTAGAGGATAACCATAATGCTGTCTGCTACGAATATGCTGGCATGTTACTAAATTGAAAAATAATTTTCAACGTAAAGCAAAGCAGGAAACGTATAACCATACCACTTGATCATCACATGGGTCATTATAGGATGATTTCCAGTTTTTCGTGAAAATGTATTTATTGCTGACCACCGGGTAGTACGGGTCTAATGCTTTCCAGCCTTTTACTGACAAATTTTACACCTAGACCCTGACTGTCAAAGCTTGTCCGTGTTCCTTCTAGGTTTTGACTTTTAGATCCTTACTCTAAACATTTAACGTTCCGTTTTTGTTTATTAATTCGTGTTACTTTTAGAATTGCAGCTAAACTGTAAAACAGTGCAGTTGACGGTCAAAGCTGATAGTTTAACACAAGAGACCCTAGGCTGACCCTTACTAATCTGACTATCGCCAATGGTAACAATAGAAACAAATCCTTTAATCTTCAGTCTATGTCTCGCAGCTGGAGTTTGCTAATTGGTATTGTTGCATAATAACAATGTTAAAAACAATGTAAAACAATCAATCTGGTGGTTTAGAGCTCCGTAACTCCTGAACCACTTGACCAATTAGAAAAGTCCTTATGAAAAGGGCACATCTACAGAGCAATACCTGTAAAATGAGCTAAGAACCAGCTTTATAGGACAAATGGTTTGACCTGTAGAGAGGACAGACGAAAGTATCCCCAGAACAACAACAACAAGAAGCTGAACAAGAAGTTGTCTATTTGATCCCTGTCTGCATCTCGGGTTTGGCTGGACCGAATTACACAATTTTTGGACTGCAGACAGGCCTTTACTAGTCAAGACAAGATTCCAAATTTGGCTTAAATATGTTTACTTTTGAACGAGTTATAAGCTCTCAAAGTTGAGAGTTTAACACAGAGGTCCTAGGTCGACCCTTACTAACACTGGCTATCGCCAGTGTTAATATATATAATAATAATATAATATAATATATATATATATATATACCGACTGTAAGTTTTTAATGATTACTAGCGGAGTCGCTCGCTTCGCTCGCTCATTCTGCGTCGTCTCGCTGCGCTTGAGGAGCTTTCATGCCGCAACTCTTATACTGCTGACAGACATTCCACATCTAAAACGATTAAGCACATGAGTGCAGTGTGCGTTTTTCGTAAGGCTTCAGTTCATAAACAAAAAACGGCTTCGCCGTTTACAAAACCATCACCCTTCTGCCATGCGCCTAAACTGCCAAGGAGCCAGGAGGTGAGACACGCGATTTCTATACCCTAGTCGGCCTTAGCTTAAAGAATACGCTGGAGGGGCTGTCATGGTCCAGCTCTTAAGCTGCTGACGGACATTCCATGTCTAAAACAATCAAGGAAATTATCAGAATGTAGGACGCGTTAAACTAATATAAACGAAGTTGTTTTAAGCCAAAATTTAATTTCCTTTTCCATGAGTTTATAATTTGTAAGGCATCTGAGCTTGACAGGTATTTTGTTCAGGTAATTTGGTACCATGTACCAAATGAAATTTGCCGTATCAATTTCCCAAAGTGGTTCACAAACCCATCGATTATTACGTCTGACAGATCTCTCTGTCTCAGTCCTATTTTCTGTTTTAAAGTAATTTTTCCTTATTACTTCAAAGCAATGTGAGTGATTTACAGTTAAAAAGTTTAAGTGGTTGTAAATATATATTTACTGCTTTTTAGTTTTTCATTAATGGCCTTGTTAATTACTTTTTGCAACTGTTGAATGATTGATTTTGATGTAGATCCATAGAGGGTTATTCCATATTTCACAGTTGACATAATCAGGAACTCGAAAACAATTTTTTTGTTTCTAATATCGAGAACATTTTTCACATTGTAAAGACTTGGAAGTATTTTCCTAATTTTTATTGTTAAGTTTTCAATATGGCTGTAGAATTTCCAGTTAGTGTCTATATCAAGACCTAAATATTTGGTTATGTAAATTCTTTCCATTTTTTTACAACCACAGTTGCCCGTTTCAATCTTACGGTTATCTTCACAGATAATAATATCTTTAGTGATGTCCTTCATGTGAGATGTTTTTAAAGGCAAAACACATGTTTTTTTCCTTATTCAGTATAAGGTCGTTTTGGAGCAAATAAATTCTTAATTTGCCAAAATCCTCTTCCAGATGTTTTATCATTTTGCCATCATTAACATGCATCGATAGCAAGAAAATATCATCTGCATAAAGAACAATTTCCGTTTTCCAATTAATATGTAAAAGGTCATTGATATAAATAATGAAAAGAAGTGGGCCCAGTACAGACCCTTGTATGACTCCATGTGATATTGCTTTCCAGTTACTATTTTCCTCACCAATTTTTACACTACATTTCCTAATTGTTAAATAACTTTTTTAAACGTTGTACATTTTACATCTTATTCCATGTCTGTGTAGTTTCTCTAAGAGAATATCACTTTTGAGAGTATCAAAAGCCTTGCTTAGATCGATTAGCACTGCACCAGCAAATGTCCCATTATTTAGAGCTCTTGTGACGTTATTATTAATATTTTCAAGTGCATTAATTGTACCAGTTCCTTTTCTAAAACCAAATTGTTTGTCATCTAAGATTTTATATTTGTCAAGAAATTTTTCAATTCTGGTTGCAAAAAATTTTTCAATTATTTTATTAAGTATAGGAAGTAGTGAAATAGGTATATAATTGTTCATGTTTCCCTTATCTCCTTTTTTATATATTGGTCTAATAATTTGTTTCTTAAGCGCATCAGGCCATATTTCACTTTTGATTATACTATTTATCAAAATCACCATAAATTCACATGTTTTCTCTTTTGTAGCAATAAAATGTTCAAGGAGAAAACCGTCGTGTTCACTGGATTTCTTTGTTTTCAATGAGTTAATAACTGTGATTATATTATAATAATTAGCCTCTTGTATTTCCATTGTATTTTCAACACTAAATTTTTTTTATATTTAATACTTTCTTTAATTTTTTTATTTTTAGGGTTGTTTAGTTTCAGTTCTTTTAGGTCATGATCAATATTAGGTACTTGTTCCTGAAAGTTTTGTGAAAAATCCTCACATATGTTCTTTATATTTGTATTTTTAAAATTTAGAATTATTTGTGAGTCAATACTTTTTGTACTTTCTTTTTCTAAAATAGCATTTATTTTCTGCTAAGTTTTTTTACCATCATCTTTTTGTATTTAAAAAAAAGTTGTTGTAGAAGTTTTGTTTAGTATCACTTATTTCTTTTTCTACATCTTTTTTCAACGTTTTATACTTTTCAATTTCTAGTTTATAAATATTTTCGTCTCTGTTTGTGTTTTTACCATTCTTCTTAATTTTATTCCACAAACTATTTTTTTCATCTATTTTTTTGAGTAGTTCTACATTCATCCATTCTTGTCGCATGTTATTTTTCCCATTTTGTTTACCTTTTTTCCCTCTGGTGTTTTTTTATGTATATTTCTGATATGCATGTATTAATTATATTGCAAATATCATTCGGTTTTTTTTTTCTTTTACACATTCCCAGTTTATTTTATTCAGTTCATCAATAATTTTAATATTGTTTAATTTTTTGTACCTAAAATTATTGTTTAAGTTTGCGTTCTTATTTATTTGATGGTCTTTTATTTTGTCACTAAAACCAGCAATGGTATAATAATGATCTGCCAGTTTAGTAGTAATTACAGCATTTTGACAGTTTAAGTCAGTCAGTTTAGTTATAATCAGGTCAAGACATGAACTTGTCAATGTATTATTTCTAATTTCTTCTCAAGTGGCAGTTTCAATTTGTTGCATATAACCTTCAGATGCAAAAATATTCTCAAACTTATTAATATCACTTTTTTCACATTCGTTTTGTGTATCATGGAGTGTATTAAAATTAAAGTCTGCAAAAAAAAATTAATAGTAGTTTTAAGCTGATTTTTATGTTTAATAAACTTTTTCATTTCTTCTATGTATTTTCTCCTATCAGATGATGGTTTTCTATAGCAGACACAAATGTTACATTTTTTACCTTCATAATCCATGGTCAAATCAAGTGAGTCGTTTTCACCAATTTTACATGCTTCACACTTAATATTTTTAAAGACATTGTCCTTAAGAAAAACTAGAATCCCTCCACCTCTTTGCTTCTGTCTGCACACATGATATTTTGTGTATTTACAGAAATTATAATAATCGATTTCAGTTGTGCTTATATTGATTTCCATTAAGATGATCAATAATAATAATAATAATAATAATAATGATTTAGCCACGATAGTGACTGGGAGGACAGAAGGGCAGGTGCCACTTACACTGGTCCCGTGGTTAAATGAAGTCAGTGGTAGCTGTTACGCTTAAGGAAATTGTGTAGATTGCATGCCCTGAGTAAGGTTTTAATGTGTTGCGGGTAATGGGCAGAGACCACATTCTTGGGAAGGGAGTTCCAGACCTTAGTGACCCTATATGAGAAAAAGCTTCTTCGACACTCGGTGCGAGCTGGCTGGACCACCAACTTAAATGAATGCCCGCATGTGGCCTTGTACGAATGAAGTTCGAAAAAGGGTCAATCGATGGAAAGGACCCGATGAACAATCCTGTAGGTAAGAACCAGGTCCAAACGAAGACGGCGCAGCTCCAGCGACTCCAGGCCAGCGCGTCCCAGACGAATGTCATAAGGAAGGTTTTGGAAACCGGGTAACCCCTTGGGTTGAAAATGTTGATCTTGCTTGGTCTCGTTTCCATGCGTATCTTGTCCAACAACTGGAGACAGTGTTCCCCGAAGGAAGAAAACGAATTCTCCCTTGCCGGGTTCTTTGATAAAGCTTTGTCAAAGGAAACTTCTCCTTTGGCGCCGTTGGAAAAAAAACACCTAGTGCTGAAAACCTTGCCATTTACAATACCATCCGCACACTTTAAGCAACTTCTGCTAATGATTGGCTTCGTGCAAGGGAAATCAATGCTATCAAGGAGGAAAACCCATCGGCCTTATTTCACCTGTATAGGCTTAACACCAACACATCCAGGGCAGTGCCTCCACTCAAACTGGCCAATGATTTCATCACTGACGACACCCTTAAGGCCGAAATTTTGAATCAGTCTTTTGTGTCTAACGCTACCATTGACAACATGAACAGGATTCACGAAGATGCTTTAAAACCTAGCATCAGCTCTCCTACTGGCAACTTGGTCTACTAGGTCTCAACTAGCACAGGCAGAGATTGAACAACAAAAGGAAAAAATTCATTAGAAAAAATCTAAAAACCAAAACTATTTTCTCCAAACGGTTTTCAAAAGATCAACATACATGCCATTAAGTGTGAAAATATCGTATTTGTGGGCCTGTAAAACTTTATTCCCTGAATCCTTTTGCACATGCTCCCGAGTTTGTTTACATAATGCACTAGCATGTGCTCAAACTCTGTTTGGTACCGATTTCACAATTTTATGTTTAAGTATTTAATGGCTATTTTGTCCCTCTCCAGTTGGTTTATGTAAATTTTTAATGTTTATGCACTGAAAAAAATATGGCTTGACTGACAGTTGAAAAAACTTTATTCCACATTGATTTATTTTCCGGATAAATCCAACACTGTACCGAAAAATGAGTAAATAACGAGTTCATAATTTCCACAATAATTGTGTTAAACATATGAAACGAATATGGGAGTGGAGTACTTATCTGAGGGTATTACCTGATA